>JAJEKV010001013.1:0-47113 GCA_021234155.1 Isoetes taiwanensis | reverse complement strand
CATTTAAATATATAGTAAATTTGAATTGAAGCATATATTTAATCTTGGGTGGTTTGAATGTGATCTTCAAAACCTTGCTACAAAATCCATTCCATTTCCATCGGATAAATTATCTATGAGCTTTAAATTCGATGAACCTGCCAGTAGATTCTTGAGGTTCAATAGATACATATTGGAAATCATAGGTGTAAGCGCCTTTACTAGAACAATATTCTTCAAGCTCAACTGCCAAGACACATGCTCCTTAGCATGATTGTTAGACATGGTAATCAATGTGTGGCGAGATCCATGGACAAAGCATGTTTTGATTAAATATAATATGGATAGTGTTACCGCCCCAGGATTGGACTATAAAATTCCATCGGTCGGGAGCAAACTTGAAGAATAGAATAGAATAGAATCAATAGAATAGAATACCTTTTAACGTCCACAAAGACCCAAGAGGCCATGGGACCCATACAATGCCTATACAACCATTACTACTAGGATTGAAGAATGCCAAATATATTTGCTAATGTGCAATTGCATAATGTTCCATAGGTTAAGAAAGAGTGAATAGAAAAGCTCATGGTCTGATTTGATATTACCTATAAAGGCATCTATTTTACTCTAACTAGTTCGCCAACTCTATGAGATGGAGGATGCTTGGTTTTGTGGAGACAACTAATAACAAAGCTCATATATCAAAACAATAAATGGACATTGCCTTTATCAACACAAAAGCATCACATTGTCCTTTGCTCCAACTGCTATCCCTTTGCATTGGCATCAAATTTACCTTCGCATCGGTATCAAATTTATCTTTGACAACTTTGGAGTCTTCACATGACAAAGCATTTTAGTTTTCCTATTAGAGGTACAACTGCTGGTAATATAACCATGTGCCACCCATCCAAACTTTTAAGTAGTCTAACATCTTGAATTATAAGTTACAAAGCACATGATAAACCATCCATTTGAAAGCTAGTGAATAAAATGGAACATTAGAATAGTACTTTGTTGATAGTAGATCCTTGCATGCACTCTCACCCGTTGCAATATATTATATGTACCCAAGTGCAACCATGGGTTTGCAAAGTGTCTTGTATACTGGAAAAAAACCTCAAAATATTTGACACTCTCAACATCCATGACATTGTTACATTAAAAGCAGTCTAAATAATCCATGAAGTCATGTTCCTTGCATTTTTTTTTCAATAGAAAACATTCGTGATGTGAAAAAATCAAATTGGTAGATCAAAATTTAAAACCATGTGATAATGTATTCTCTATAAAAAATTCTCCATTTACATAACAATGAAGGTAGGTGCAGCCTACCCTTGTAAAAGAATAAAAATCAGTAAATCTGTAACTTCAACATCAACTAACCCTAGCTTTGAAACAACAAAATCTGAAATGGTTCCAACTCGGACACAATTACTCTTTGCAATTGATGGGAAAACTAAATCAATACCGGAAAAGAAATCACTTCCATTCTTCTCTATCTTGAAAAACAACCAACGACATTTCGACTCGAAATGGCATTGGAAGAGGGAATCCAGATGACATGAGGTCTTGTAGCTCAACATCCATGGCCCACTATACCCCAACTTTCGATCATCAATGTTGAAAGCAAAAGCAATCCCGGCCAAGTAATCTCTGATGGTTTTCCTTTTGTACCGTAAGGAAATTTATCTTCTTGAGTTTATGTATGCACAATCTATTAGTTACTTCATTGTGGATGTATACGGCTCCAAATTTTGAAGAAAGTTTTCTTTTGTTGATTTCTGTCATACAAAACAAAAAGCTCATACAAAACTTGTTTTTTGCCTAAGGTGTTTTTGCTTGCTAGGTCAATAGAATTACATCATGGACTTGGAAAAGTAGTAAAACTAATAGTGTCATTCAAGATTCTTAAAATAAAAGCCTTAACTACATAAGAGAAACTAAATAGCTTACGTGAATTATAGCTCCAGAAGCATCATGGAAGCTACACTATTGATAAACTTCGTTTGTGAAATAGGGTTGTAAAAGTTGGAACATGCCTATAATAAGGGATCACACCTTGTATAGAACAAAAAGTACCATGTTGCTTCAATCACAAGAAAGATAGGAAAACTCTTCATATAGGATTTTGAGTATAGTTATGCATCCAAAATTGGACTTTACTTGATCTTAAGTAGTTGGTTGAGAAAGTCTTAGGAGCCATGCACTGCATGCATGAACTCTTATTTACATGAATTTGATCTTGAATAAACTCCCATTAACTCCATTTGCATTTTGATTGGGCAATCGATTACAAGGAAAATTATCTACAAACCATCATTGTAGGAACCTCCTACCATCCAAAGAGAAATAATCAAAAAGATCGCCCACACCATCATTGAAGAAACCATCATCGAAGAAACCCCTACCATCCACAAAAAAGGAACTGCCCAACCCTTCACCCCAAGCCTGCCCTCTTGGTAGTCAAATCCTGTTATATGTGTGTTATCTGCTCCATTTACCTTTTCATGTCCCCCGTAGAAGACCCATGCAAGAATAGATAGATAGATAGATAGGTAGGTAGGTAGGTAGGTAGGTACAGAATGGAATAGAATAGAATGGTATTTTTAACGTCCAATAGATTATTTAACGTCTAAGAAGACCAAGACGCCATGGGACCTATGCAAATGGGCTAGTACAACCATTACTAGTAGGATTAAAAAACCCTGCCTCTAAAGGCTTTCAAGGGAAAAAACTCTGCAGTAATAATGATACTAGACATTCAATAGTAAATAAGCTTGTACAAAAAAGGTGGTGGCTCAGCAATTGAAGAGTACATCTAGAACCTCAAGTATGTGTAATGCCAAGTCATGCACAGATGGTGCTCCGAGAAGTTGTGGAAGCGTGGAATATAATGGCAAATGAAACCTAATCATCTCAAAAGTAGGACATCTCGAGATGTATGGTTTTCATTTTCAATAAAGCATGGCGGTAGTATTCATAATCTAAGCCTCTGCGGAATTACGGTGGCTCTCAACCTATTTCACTCCATAGCAAGTGGGAATCTGTACGGATTGATACAATAGCTATAAGCTCTAGACAAAGAAGCAAGTAAATAAGCTTGTCGCGTGATAATGACCAGTTTTAACTTGGACTAGTTTTTTAGAACAGGCCCTAAACTGTCATAGAAGGAAAAAAAAGGAGACACCAATAAAAGTGAAAAATGAAAGACACGCAAGCTATTTATATGAATATTAGCAATTCAATGAGAGCATTGGCTTTGTGATGGAAGATGCTAGGATCGAGTTTGTCATGTTGCAATTTCAACCCGATTTTTTAGTCTCAATGTGTTCAAAAGTTATTATCATAGATCTTTTTTCACCCCTTTTGTTTTAGAATAAGAATAAATGGAGGAGGATTTTTTTTCGAACATGGGCGCTAGCGCTTGCGTCTCCAGCTACCCTTGCTTGAACACTATTCCCTTCCCCGACTCACGATCAATCGATCAACCCTTGTCCAGCCCGATCTTGCCTCTAGTTGCAGGCCCTTGTAGAGGGCTTGCCCGTTTACCACTGGATTCTTTGGTTAATGGGTCTGCCTCTGCCCGTCGAACTTCAACCCAAAGGAAAAAGGCAAGGCAGATACTTCACTATTATTATCAGCGGGGATCATTATCGGTGTGGCTGGTTAGAAGGTCAATAGTTGAAATACGGCAGCTTTAGTTGAAAGCAGATTCTTCCACGACCATTTCTACATGGGAGAAGGTTTAAGCGGATATTCCCATGTTCTAGTCGAGAGCTCCTCGGTGAATCGTGGGAGATGTTGAGGCATCAGCGGGCTGCTATATTCCATGTTTATAGTGAATGGGGGAGGGAAGGTTATTGTGAAGATCTCTTGAATAAGTTCTTGCTTGTGGCTCTCTTCTACCTGCGATGGAGTTCCTGCCATACTCGGGTCCTTTTGTTGTCATATGGCACATGTGGCCTACTAGTTCGGCGATGGTTGCCTCGCAAGCAACTTTCTCTGACCGTGATTCTTAAATTTCCTTCTAGGGTTAGCCTCAATCATGCTCTATCTCCAATAATCCGTTTCTTAGTCTCCTAGTCTACAAATTCTCTAGCCTCTTCTTTGCTCTCCTTTGTCCGGGCGAAATGAGTGCGGCTTGGTCCTTTAAAATGGGTCGTCATTGCCTCTCTCCATAATCTGCTCCAGCTCTCAATCATCTCGAGCTCTCCCTTACCCCCGCATCCGAGCAAATATTTTGTGGTTGGCTTCAAATCCACGAGATCTTACGTGGTTGGTTAGAAGGCTCAATCTTTGAGCTCTCGGTCTTATTTGGTTGATGAGAACACTTTTCTGATCTTTTCTACAAAGAGGAGATAGTTCGTCATCCTTTGATCCACGAGGCCCTTTGCTCTTGAATGGAGAATAGCCTTCTTAGGAGCTGATCGACCTTGCTTTTCAAAGTTCAGAGTTTTTTACCCTGCCTTGGTTGATTATATTCTCCTGGAGGTATACAGACCATAATCTCTGATTACTCAATGGTCTCTCCACAATGGAGCCTTCTCTTTCCTTTTTAAACGATCCTCTTCCTTCAGTAAACTCCATCTCTCTTCCATTGCCACTAAACTCGTCACCTCCTCTGGATTTATTTGGCTCTCCTGATAACTCCGTGTCTTCCCCTCTACCCCCTGAATCACCATTGCCTTCCCCCAGATCTCCCATTCTTCCATTGGAATTGCCACCTCCTCCTCTCAGATCCCCAAGCTCCCAGCCCTCTGTTGTTTCCACAGCAAGCTCCCCGGCTACCTCGCGCCTTATCTACAGATCGATTATTCTTGTCAATCTCACCCATCTATTCTGGGGAGTTCTTAGTGGCCCAGTTGACGAACTTTGGGCTACGATTCTAGATCGCTGTACATTGCATCAAGACCAATTTAGGTGTCTTGGTGGCCTTGTCATCCTGGGTGATCATCTTGACGTTCGCAGATCTATTAGGAATCTCATCTTTTGGGATTATCTAGCACTCCCAAGACACTCTTTGGTGGTCAGGTCTGCGATTTCCTTGGAAGACGAGTTCCTCGAACTTTATTAGATGGAAAAGCAAGATCAGGTGAAGGACCTCTCAAGGGTCCTGATGGCAGAACTTATGCTCAAGTTTCGGCCCCTACCCCTGATCTTTCTCATTCTGCCAAAAATATAGGAAAAATATCTCTTCATACAAAAGACTTTAGTAGACGAATTAGATACTTTGAAAAGTTTGGTCTTATTGGCAAAATATCGGGCAGGCACCCCAAGTAGAGTTGAGATTAAGAAAACTCTTGAGAGAGTTTGCAAATCGGGAGTTCGATTCTCGGCAATTCATATTTTTTCGCTAACTCTTGGCTATAACTAGAGAGGTCGATACTCTATTTGAAAGGGCCTAATATCTTCTCCTCGGGGCAATTCTTTACGCAAAATACCGGGCTGATTCTGGTGTCTCTAAGCTGATGCCCTCTATTATCAATATGGATTTCTCTTTCCTCGATCTAAGCCCGCAGTATTGGAATGCCCAATCGTTTAAGTTGATTGCTTCTAGACTTGGGGAATATGTATGCATGGATAGCCTACTGGATGAACCTCCCAAAATCTGCATTTACAGACCTTCTCAAACCTATCCACGAGTTCATTCAATTTTAAGGTTACTTTAATGAGGATATCAACTTTCAAGTTATTACTCTTGGGCTTTCTATTAGGTGCTACATGTGGGGGTTAGTTTGCATCTTTGGGGTCAATTGTTTCTTGGTTTTTCGATTCTTGGTATGGGAGTAGAGACAGACCACGGTGTCACCTCCCCATATTCCAAGCACAAAGACAAAATTCAGCCAGTTAATTCGGGAATCTTATAGTTTGAAGGGCCCTTTCGGTTACATGAGAAAGGGAATGTTCTCAAGGTCGAGAATCTTATGGGAAAGGCCCTTTCGATTTTTATATGAAAAAGGGGAATGTTCTAAAGGTTCTATGGAGAAGGAAGCAAACATAAAGAGCACTGCTTGAAATTATTGGCCATCTCCCCTCCCAATCAATGGAAATCATTGGCCATCTTCCCTCCCCTTCGCCAATCCCTTGTGTTGAAAACGTGGTGGGAGAGGGAAATACAATCCAGCATGTGGAAAAGGTGGTCTTTGAAAGACCCATTAAAGCCACAAGCCTTGACCAGTCAAAGATCCTTCATCGGTCAAAGATCTTGGATCCGCCTTTAGATCCTCCCCCCGATTCTAATATCCAATCCCTGTTGCTCTGACCAGTCAAAGGGAGGCTTTGGCCCTATTACAGAACTGACACAAAAACTAATCAAGTCATGTGAAGTAGATGCTGATCTGTCCACTAAAGGAGGAACTTCATCAACACCAACAACAACAGTGGATATAGTATCGATTACTCAGGGAAGTTCACTCAGTTCCTTATTTGCATCTTGGCCAAGCTGAAAAGTCGGAGACACAAAGTGATGTGGCCCGACTTCCAACCTATGTGATGACAACATATCGAAGTTGGTCCCCTTATTTGTATCACAGCCAACCGAAAAGATAGAGAATCTGAGCTGGTATGGTGATCTGAAGACCTATCGGTTGAAAAGATAAAATGGACCAGCCTCCAATGGTGCTTACTCCCTTCTTTGCAAAGAATAAAATGGGGTGGCTGATCCTACCTTGGATCCTGCCTCACATTCTTGGAATGAAGCTATGGGTGACCTTTACAAATGAAATGGATGTTCCATCTACTGTGAATCAACAACCGATTAAGATGGTTGATAAGGTCCTGCTTCCAATAGGACCTGCCCTCTTCTTCTGCCGAGGGATGTAGTGATAGATGAGTCCCAAGTTGCATCGATCAACCCTCATGGATTGCGCCACTAATTCCGTGGTTGCTGAGGAAAAATCAGAGCAAGAGCATGATGGAGTTCCACACGTAGATATCTCAAGTGCTCGAGAAGAATCCGTCAAGGAAGTCCGACCAACCTCTACCCACAGGGGATGAAGAAGAAAGGGAAAAGGCGGCGGATGGGCGATTGGGTGAAAACTATTAGGCGGGATTGAGGCTAAATATGGATCTGGTCAAAAAAATTTGAGAAACCAGAGGCTGGTTCTTTTTTATCTTTGAAGTCATGAGGAAGACCGTAATTTACATGTACGTGGATCTTCAGGTTAGTCCTTGTTGTTAGTTCTTGGTGTCACAGCAATTGCCGGCTGGTTGCTTTCACAGTTTGCTTTTCGGTTGCTTTAAAAACTTCTCTCTGGAATTTCTAAGCGGTGGTGTGGGAGAATCCTTTCTAGATCGAATGAATGAGATTCTAAGTTGTATCTTGACTTAAGCACCCTAAGTTTACTAGGTGGGTTATAATCCCTGGTTTTCTATAACAATGTCTTCAAGCGGCTAGACATATATATTGCCTCTTTATGATATGCATAATCTAAATACTTATCTACATCTCGGCCCTTGTTACGTCTTTTTCAAGTTCATGGGTGATACTATGGGGTCAAGTCCATAAGGCTATTTATCAAAGCACTACACAATGCCACCCTTGCAACAGGGAGTGTTCGTGGGGTTGGGAATTTCTGAGGATGTTACTTGGCTAAACAAAAATAGTATACAATGCTACCTACTCAATTTGGGTGTTGAAGGGCAAGGGCACAATAATGATATTATTCAATGTTACCAACTCAATTCCAATAAAGATGTCGAAGGGCAAGGGCTAAATAGTGATATTATACATTGTTACCCACATAATCTTGACATGGGGGTCAAAGGGCAATGGGTAAATTACTATAGAATTGACTTGGTTTTGATATTATTCAATGTTACCTACAAATTCCAATATGGGTGTCGAAGGGCAGGGGCAAAATAGTGTTATTATACATTATTACCCACATAATTTTGACATGGGGGTCAAAGGGCAATGGGTAAATTACTATAGCATTGACTTGGTTTTTGGGTTATGTTTGAGTAGTGAGGTGGTACCTCAGGGAGGCAATAAAATAAGATGAAAGTGATATCCTGGAATTTAAGGGGAATCAAGGGGGTAGAGTACTTGCAGCAATTAGGTCCATGGCGGCTGACATCATCCTTATCCAGGAACATAGACTACCTGATTTTGAGGCTAGCTCTCTAGGTACCTGGATAGGAGGACAATATGATTCATTTACACCTTGACCCTCGGGTACAAAGGGTGGTCTTGCTTTACTTTGGAAAGGACAAAGGGTTGTATACCGGACATAAGGGCACAAATGGTAGGTGGCGGTAGTCTTTGAAACCACGAGGGCACTAGGTGGGGCCTACTCAATATCTATGCCTCTAACAAACCTGCCCTGCGAGAGGGCCACATTATGGAAAGAATTAGAGATTTGGATCACCGGTGCCGGGGAGGTTGAAAATCAAGCCACGGGGGAGACCTAAATATAGCCGATATATGGGACCAAAAATTGGCCTCCACGGGGAATCTCTCTAGGAGGAGAGTGCGACATGGAACTCTCTTCTTGACAATGTGGGCTTTACCTTGGTTCCACCTTCAAACACATCCTTTTCTTGGTCCAATAAGCGAAAAGGGCATGATCGAGTCTATTGTTTGCTAGACATGTTTTATCTAGCCAACAAATCAGCTAGCTTGTTGGATAGATGTTTTGTAGAAGGGATTTGGCCTTCACCCAATCGACCACGTCCCACAAAAGCTTACTTTTGAGGATGCCCCTTTGCTAGAAGAATGGGAAATGTACCTTTCAAATTCAATACCTCGTTACTTGGCAAGTCCTCCTTTTGTGACCCCTTCCCGAGGCCTTTCTTGTCTCCGTCAACAAGAGAATGGGATACCAAGTATGAAGGCACGGGTTCGGGGGGATTAGAGATCAAGAGTTGGATCAAGAAGTGGGGCAGGGATAGAGCAATGGAGTTTAGAAGAGCCAAAAAATAATGTATATGATCAGCTCGAGTCACTAAACAAGAACTTCTCTTGGACCCTTTCAATACTTCCCTCCACTCCTTTGGAGGCCCGATCTTGAAAGGCGAGCAAAGGCTATTGAAGAGGAAGAAGCGGAGGAGCTGCGGTAAGATCCAAAACTAAATGGTATCTGAGAGACCATGAGAACTCCAAGCACTTTTTAGACTCGCGGAGCTTCGGTTGGTGAGAATGGTATTACTTCCATTATTGATGACCAACAAAACAAGATTGACTCATCTGATGGGATCGGTTATTATGTGAGGGATAGCTTTCATAATATGTTCAGGAGGACCCTCTCCCACATGATTATGATCCTTTGCTTCAAAGTTGGTTGGCAAAAATACAATGGGGGTCGAAATTTAAAAATGATAACAGAAGCTTAACATGTGAATTAAGGGATGATGAAATCTTCAGAACTCTCTCTTCACTTGCTTCAGGTAAATCCCCTGGCCCTGATGGGTTCCCTCCAAAGTTTTTTGTGGAATTTTGGGACCTTCTTGGGCCTGCATTTATCAGAGCAGTAAAGGGGGCCTGGGACGCTCACTATCTACATCCTGCCCTCTCTGCAGGCTTCATCTCCTTAGTCCCTAAGGTTGCTCGACCACAAAGGCTAAACGAATGGAGACCAATTGCCTTGATGAATGTGATATATAAGGTCATCATGAAAGTAATCGCCAACCGATTGAAACCTATCCTTGGTAAAGTTATTGGGAATGAGCAAACATCATTTTTACCAGGGAGGCACATCTTGGATAACTTCATTGCAGTAAGAGAAGATTTGCACTGGTGTAAGCTTTCCAAACAGAATTGTGTTTTTGTTAATATGGACTTTCGTAAAGC
Source organism: Isoetes taiwanensis (assembly GCA_021234155.1). NCBI lineage: Eukaryota > Viridiplantae > Streptophyta > Lycopodiopsida > Isoetales > Isoetaceae > Isoetes > Isoetes taiwanensis. The sequence goes on along the minus strand of JAJEKV010001013.1, from coordinate 37,338 downwards.
TTACGATACCCTTCGTTGGAGGGGTCTACAAGATATCATGTTACATATGGGCTTTAGTGCCTCATTCGTTGAACTATCGTTGGGCCTGAACAAGCTTGCCTCAGCTTCAGTTCTTATCAATGGGCAGCCCTCTGGCCTGTTTGATCTGAGAAAGGGAATTCGACAAGGATGCCCCCTGGCACCCTACCTATTCCTAATCATGGCCAATTTTCTTACCAGATTGATGGAGTTTAAAGTCTTGGAGGGCACTCTCTCAGGGCTTCAACTTCCGGAATCTCAGGATAAACTTACGATCCTGCAATATGCAGATGATACATTCATCTTCCTTAGATTTGACGACTCCAGTTTTGAGTCCTTTCATGAAGTACTAAATGTTTTTGGAAAAATATCAGGGATAGAGCTCAATGTATCAAAATGTGCTGTTATCTGGCCCTTTGAGGAGGATGTTGATCCAAGAGTGAAAAATCTTGGCTTTCGAGTGCTTAGGGATGAGGCTACTAAACTCTTTGGCCTACCTTTAGTCCTCTCTTCAAACCTAAAAGGTTTATGGTCACCTATTTTGGATCACCTGAGGAAGAAAATCAATCTATGGTCAGCCAAGGATCTATCTATTGCTGGAAGGATAGCAGTGGCTAAGGCTGTTCTAGCTGCCTCCCGTGTTTATTACTCCTCGGCTATTGTGGCCCAGAAGGCTGTCTACCATCAAATCCAGTCCATTATCAGGAAATTCATATGGAAAGGAGGAATGCATAAAGTGGCCTGGTCAGAAATGTGTCTCGGTATGGATGATGGTGGAATGGGATGCAAAGATCTGACAACCCAAGCACACATTTTAGCTGGAAGATATGTTTGGAGGGCTTTGCATGGTATCGCCTCCCCCGCTCTACACTTTGTTGCATACTGGCTTCAGCGCTGTACACTAAAAGGTAAGCCATCTCTACCCTGTGATGAAATGGGTTCCTTTTTCTTTAGTTATAAAATTGCCCCAGCATCTCTCCGGCCATGCATAAGATACTTGAAGCTTGGCTGGAAGTTCAAAATCTATTTGAGCCCATGGATATACCCGAGAGAATGGTAAGATGAGCATTTTTGGAACACAAAGGTTTGGTCAAGAAACAACGTCCCTCTAGCTCTTACACACCCCGTATATTCATTAAGTGGAGACAGTCCGGGCTTTACCGGTTGGAGCATTTGTGGGATGGTGAGAGGTGGCTCTCTTGGTCCCTTTAAGCATAGGGTACATAATGTTGGGGAAGGAGATAGAAAGATCTTTGGAGAACTTCCGGCGGCGCACCTTGGTAGGCCTCTCGTAAGGATGGCCCAAGTGACCATGGAGCCGCAAAAGGGAAGAGAAATATGTGGTCGGCCTCTCTCTACAATCTTCTTTGTTAAAACCCTCTCGCTAAAGGTGCCGCGATTGGGCATTGATGGTATTCAAGCTAAGCAGGTTACTAGTCAAATCATGGTCAACTTTATGCTAAAAAAAAGGTTACAAGTTTTAGATGGATAGCATTACAAGGGGACTGAATACTATGGTAAGACTACATCTAAAGGGGATGCTCCTAACCGATAGGTGCCCTCTTGGTTGCAACCAATCGCATGAAACCCTCTCACACTTGTTCTTCTGTCCCGACGTCCAGACCTTTTGGGACTGGGTCTGCCCTCTGATTGGTGTTAGTGTGCTACAATGGCCAGATATACTGGTGGCCACCGATGGGGAAATAATTTCAGCATCCCTTGTCAATATAGCTATGTGGACAATATGGAAGCATCGATGTGGAATTGCTCTGGGTGGGCAACAATTCTCTTTAGATAAGATGAAAAATGTCTTCAATATATGGAGGTGGCCCTTATGGCTCTATCTCATCATCGAAAATTTGGTTGCAAATACAACAAAGCTCTAGACAAGATTGGAAAAATACAAGGTTTCTACATATTCTTCAAATGTCATTGGTTATCTGAGGACGAACATGGTCTTGAGCTACAAAGGCCAAGTACTGAATGATGCTCTCTAATACTCCCATACAAGGGAAAACTGTATTTAATATATTATATTAATATATCATACTCTTACCCTCAAAAAAAAAAAAAAGTTATTATCATATCATCTTCGAGAAAGACTATTTATCCCCATCAAGCTATTTTGAAGATCAAGATTATATGATTAGTGCTTTTGTATCCAAGTTCTTTCAAGAATTCAAGTATCTAAGAAGTTGTACAGATCTTTTGAGTTATTATGGATGGCATGATGGATGTGACTGACCTAAAATAGGTAACATCACGTAACCAATCTAAGTTATTAGAATACAGTTATAGAGAGGGGATAGAATGCCAGACCAAGGCAAAAGAGCAAAGAATGCAACTGACCTGGATGGGACTTGCTGCCTTTGAAGTGATGCTAAATAAAAAAAAAATTGGTCTTTAATTTTTTGTGGAAGATTTTTGAAGATGTTTGAAGAACTGAAGATATATTTGGATGATGGATTTTATTAAGTTGCAACGTTATTTTTATGCACCAACTTTAAACGAGTTGGATGTTTGGAAGACTACATTTTGAAGATCTAGAATTCATTGGAACGATAAATATGCTTACTTGGGCGAGACCGCACACTAAATTATAATATTTGATATATGTCTCAAAATTGGATGTTTTATGATGTAGGCACTTGTATTTAGGGTTGAAGGAGTATTAAAGCCTTTCCAATGTTTGGATGATGAGATGGCATGATATGAAAGAGCATGTTAGCTATTGAAGATTTAAGGGTGGAGATTTATCTGGAGATGAAGCGCTAAGATTGGAGGATGAAGTTTCAAGTGAGGTACATCTCCTTGTGCTTGGAAGGAGATTGTCTGTTGTGAAAAAGTGTTCTTCTCCATGAAAGAAATAGACAAAGAAGAGGATGATGATCCTCTTGATCTTATGATTTGCAATGTGATATGATATCTCTCTCTCTCTCTCTTTATATTTTTCTCCATTCATTTCCTTTTGTGCTTCATTAGTAGGTTGTCCTCCCCTCTCCATAACATTTTGTGCAATTCTAGCCTATCCATGTATCTGCCACATCGTGCAAAATATGACATGGATACTCTCTAAGCTTTGGATTTCTTATTTGCAAATCCTACGGTCTTAGAAATTTGAAAAACTCTTGAAATTAGATTCTCTTATTTTTCGATCTCCAGGCTATAGAAAATGCTTCGACGGTGCTCTTTCCATCGGAGCTTTGCAAAATTGTCTCCGCCTTCATAGATGGGTTTGTCGAGATAGTATTGTAGCTACAATATGTCGTCTTAAACATAACACCATGAACTCTGGCATACTTCTCCAACATAGATTTGTTTCGAATGAAATGGCGGTCTCAAAACCAGTCTACTGTGGCCTTTCAGGTATGATTGTTCCTTCCTTCGTGTGCTTTCCTCTACATATCCATTATTCATTTAGAGATCTATTTTGGAGTTCTACTCTGGAGTTTTAATCCAAAGTCACCTCTACCACTATTGAACTAATGCTGAAACTTCGTTTTAACTCCAAGCATTCTTTGTTTTCTTTTGTAATTACGACATACAAAAGAATCAGATCTTGTACTTGAAAACCCACTTGTTGATATGGATCATGATGTCTTCCTTCTAGTGCCATGCCAACATGAAGGAACTTGGAAGGAACTTCATTCCTGGAACACGTTTCTTCTTTACATGCATATTGTTCTGCAAAACATGAGGTTGTATCCTTAGCAAAGGTTACATATAAAGTGCAACATAAATTTGTTGAATAAACATGAAGGCGAGATTTTAGATAGAGATATTCCTACCAAGAGGAAATCACTTCCTCCTTCATTGGTAGTGACAAAAGTAATAAATAGAAGTTCCACCTGCCACATGACCAGTGAAGGCCAAACTCTCTCCACGTAAGTCTCTGTTGCCAGCTGGCCCTTAGCTCCACATAGGTTGATGCAAAGGATGTCTTACCTCTTGTCTAATTGAGCATCACCTCTAGCTGTAAGTAGCCATCATATTTAAACAGACACCTAGATGCTGAATTTTGAGTCTCCGCGAGCAAGAAAACATATATCTATACTGAATATACATGTCGTAACTTGCACTATCATGTTGCTCTAAATGCTGCATTAGAACCAGAGAATTAGTCATGTCTTTCTCATAGACGGCTAATTCTCAGTAAATGTTAAATCTATGCTAATAGTATATTTGTATAATAGCTAAACCGAAATATGAAGATGTCAAAGATTCAAAGGCTACAGGATTAGGACATGTTATAGCCAATAGACCCATTCGTATTTGCAGAAAGTCTGATTACATATATGGGTGTAAATTTGATAGTGGTACACCAAGCACCTAAATTCGAAAGCAAAGGATGTTTTTTTTTCAGAGGACATCATTTGCCTCGTTTCCCGCGCGCCCTTTTTTTATTCAGCCCCAATCTTGAATCCCCTGTTTCCGAATCCTCTTCCTAGATCACCAATTCCGTCACACAATCCTTTGATCCGTTCAATTTACAATGGCCGAATCGAAATCAAGATTTCATAGACATTCATGGACTTTTCACGTGAAGGATTGCAGCCCCTTTGAAAGTAAAATGGTTGGAAGAGAATGTAACAGATGCACAATGGGCCTCGGTTTGGCAAGAAGGCCCAAGCAATAAGATGAAAGTTTCCATGATCCAAATTTCTGCCCGTTCGAAAAAATTGGACGATTGTTGAAAAAATTATATCAAAAGGAAACTATGCCAAACAATGAAGTGAGAAAGCAGGTGGCTTATGCTTTTGCATGGGAAAATTATGATACTGCCATTTCAAACCCTGCAAAGCACAAGATCAATTGGGCCTCTTTTGGAGCTCAAGTTATGAAGTATAGAAATTGCAGGTCTAGGGGAAAGGATGTCCATGTTGCCACTTCTAGCAAAGTTACTTGCTTAGAAAGTTCAAAATTAGACCACTCTGCTTTAAAAGAGAACTTTGAATTGATTAAGGAAGCTGTAAATAAGCTTGAGAATGAAAGGGCAAGCATGTTAGAAGAGGTGCATGCAATTGAGGTTAGTTTAGCTGCAGAGGCTAAGTCTAATGAAAAATTCAGTGTGGAACTTGAAGAGAGCATGAAGAAAGCTGAGGATTTGAAGACCACAATATCTGAGTTGCGGGAGGATTCTGATCTGAGGAAGGAATTGGAGATGACACTACAAATGGAGACATATTACTGTAACCGAGTTAAAAACCTTTTCAAGTCTCCCGTAAGAGAGGAGCAAAACGAGGAAGAATACCTTGGAAGTGGAGATCAAAGAGAGAGAGGCCAGAATTTCAGAACTCAAAGCTAATCTTTCTAATCTTATAGAATTGAAGAATATAAGTTGCAATCCATTCTGCATCAACACTATCAGCAGAAGACTACCAGGAATCTGCAACTTTGGTGCTTGCTGTGTTTGTGGCCTACTTTTTCATGATAGGTACAAATTGTCTTTGATTTTAAGTTGTGATCATGAGTACCATGTGGTTTGTGCAGCCTTGTTGAAGGAAGGTAAATGCAAGGTATGTGGGGTGTAATTCATCAGTTTATTTCTTGAGCTTGGCATGCATGTGATAGCAAAAAAGGAAATAAAATAGTTGATATGCCTAGGTAGATATACCTACAAATCAACTCGGTTCACTTTGTTAGGTCCTCTTCTTCTCTTTGAAGACTATGTGCCATCTTCGGAATTGAAAAAGTGCTTGAAAAGATGCATTGTGTAGTCCTAAAAGCGGTTAAGGCAAAAAGGCTAGAAAAAGCATCCAATCGAAAGATATGCAAGTGGCGAGGATGAAACCTGTTGTTGAACATGATGGTGCGGGGATGTAGTAAGGATGTACAAATTACCCCTTCGAGAGAAAGAAAGCAGCCAACAAAAGGAAAAGGAAGATGGAGAGGTTGCAACAAAGAAGGGCAAAACATTAAAAAAGGCAAAGAACACAGTCAAGAAGGCGAGAAGTACAATTTTAGAAGGAGGGCATTGGCAAAGGATATGGAATCAGAAAGAAGTTGAGGTTGAATATGAAAAGAATGAAACAATTCACGTAAAAATGAAGAACTAGAAAAGGAAGAAACAGAAAAGGAAGGACCGAGAAAAAGGAAGAACTAGAAAAGGAAGACCACAAAAACCAAAATGAATGCAATTATGGAGGTCTTAAGAAGCAATTCAAATTTGTCTATAAAATCTTTGATTTAACTATAAATGTTTGAATGTTCAGGTACAATTGTATTTCAAGACCAAAATGTTGAACAAATGGTTGATCAAAATGTTGATCAAAATGTTGTGAGTTATTATTATTTTAGTATTTTAAATTTGTTTTGTGTTTGTGTTTGTGTTTGTGTTGGCGTTTACTTTATATTTTTTGAATGATAGATGTACAGCAAAGTCCTCTTTGAAGAGGAAACTTCTTATTTTAGATGTGAATGGTGTTCTAGTAAGGACATACAAGTAGGAACAATCACATGCGTGTGGGCAATGATTATGGATTTCAAAACAAGCAAGAAATTGGTTGTTTTAAGGCCTCATCTGCAGAATTTCTCAAGAAAAGAATGGTACACTTTGACATAGCAATTTGGTCATCCATGAACAAGGTTAATGTAAATGAAGTTGTGGATGTCATAGCACCAGTTATTAGACATGACTTTGTATTTATTTGGGATCAGACCCATTGCTTAGAGATGCCTTTCAAGTGGCCCATCCGATCTGAAAAACCATTGTACTTAAAACCTTTATCTGCAGTTTTTAGTGAATACCCACAATATGAGAGCAATTGCATATTGTTGGATGATAGTCATTCATAAAACATTTGCCTCTCCACCTTTCACATCTCTTTTGATTTCAGACTTTAATTTGGATGCAGATGATTATGTATTGGACCAATCCCTGCCAGTACTTAAGGATGTGGCAATGGTTGATGATTTCTCTAACATTCTAAAGGAGCATTGTAGGTCAGATCAGTACACAGAGGATGCTCTCAGAATTCTAGAAACAATGTCAGAGTTTGAATTGGGAAAGGAAACCACTGAAATGGTAAAACAATATTGCAAAGGTCAGCTACAATGGTTAAGGGAGACCTTTCATACTTCAGGACACAGAGATAGAATGTAGAAGTTGATTTCAGGATTCAGGTTAAGTTGAGACCAGATTCATGCAGGTTACAGGTTATATATTGAAATAGTAAAGACTTATATATAACTCGGGCAGACATGCCACAATTTTGTACATGTTATACATGCAGATTGATGTAATACAGGAACATAAATACATGATTTTCATGTTACAATTACATTGATATTTTTTGTGTGAGTGCTTTTGCTTTAATAGTCAAACTATGAATAGTAATTGAGTCAATACCATATGGACAGTATTTAAGATGAGTTTGACCATAGAATTTAAGCTGAGTTTGGGAGGCTACATATAATCTGTTGGCAAGTGTCTTCAGCCATAGTATACAACATACCATCCTCTTCATCTGCAATCATTTCAAAGTTAGCTAATCTTACAAGGTGGCTATACACACTAGCCACAGGCTGGTCATCCAGTAGCTCAAATTTGAGACCACCCACCTGTTTATAGTAATATCCTGAGACAATAACAGATTCAACTCCAAATACATTTCCCCATCCATCCACATAATACTCAAGCAAAGTGTTCTTTTTACTTTGCACTTCAATACATAAAAATCAACCCCTCTTCATTACCTTCCTCTGCATTGACAGCAAAATTATCTCCAACCTCTACCATAGAACTATCTATGTCATAGTCTTCCTCATCTTCCTCTTCTTCATGTTCATCTTCTATCTGCAAGTCTTCATCGATGCTTTATTAGCATCATTAGTTGCTTTAATCTCCTTCAGTTTTAGTTCAGGTGGTTTCCCAACCACCAATGCGTGACTTCATGGTGCGGGGAGTCCCATTGAATTGAACACAATTCTCACGAAGCATGAGAGGGTCTATAAGCTACCTTTAGAGTGTTGTCCTTGTCACATGGTCTTATGCAATGGAGTTGTGTAGTTCCTTTCAAAGTGTGATCAAATCTCTCGGATCTATCTATTTTTGAGGGATCAATTTCCTAGAAGTACACGCACAAGTGCTTAGTGTTTGTAAGTGCTTTCGATCTTTGAAACAGGTTGAAGAATATCGATATCAAAAAATAAAAAAAAAGACAATCTTGATTTAGTCTTGGGAAATATCATGTTTACATACAATTTATTCATGCCCTTAATTTCTAAGTGCTTAAGTGCTTTAAGTGCTTAAGTGCTTTAAGTATGCAAAGGAAAAACCAAAGAAAGTATACCTTGTTATGTCATTATCGATTGGGATTGTTGTTGAAGTACCACCTAAGAAATGCAACCACCTCCTTTTGCACCTAATAATTTCTTTCCATCATATTTCATCTGTTCCTTTGTTAGAATCCTCTTGATGACTCCGGCACCATCATGCTCACCTTTTCCATGTGAGCTAGCAAAAAATTTCGAGAGAATATCCTTTTGAAGATGTTTGTGAAACCTACCAAGGAAGTAAAATGGTCTTGCTGGACTTAAAGCGTGAAGAAACGACCATCACTCCGAGAAAACATGTTTGTTATAGTTAATTCCCATAGATTTTAGCCAATCGCATGATTTTGGAGACAATCTTTGGACAAACTTCGGTATCATGAGTTTTGTCATCACTGATATAGAAGTGAGTCTCCTTCATAATTCCTTTCAATGAGTTTTTTCTTTTCTCTTTTGCAGCATTTTTCTTTTTAATCTCTTTGTCATCTTCTTCCTTCTTCTGTCTTGCTTATGCCTCTGATTTTCTCATTCTTCTATAAGTGATGTGTACAAGAATGGAGACCTGATCAGTATGCCAATGGCAGGATTGAGCTTCTTATTGGATTTTAAATCCATAATTCTCTGCAAAATCTATCACAGAGACAATAGTATTATCATCTGCAAATGCTATCAAACATTGCCTAAATTGTTTTGCTTGCCAATGAGCTCTGTAATTATGTGGAACAAATGTCTTCAGAGTTTTAGTTGCATGCTGATTGAATTCAAAAGGAGAACCTGATTTGTATATCAATCTTGTAACCTTTGAAGGTTTCTTGCCAGCCCTAGTTTTCTTGTTCTGTACTTCTTGCTGCAGAAGAGGATAAAGCTTTAATTTACCTCTACACTAACACACATAAAACTCAGTAAAATCTAAACTACTTTTACCTGTTCAAACACTTTCCAATTAACATCATGCTTATTATTCTTAACCTTCTCTCTGGGGCATGTTGGCAGCCTACATTAAAGCAATCAAATATGTTAAAATCAAGGCAATCAAAACTGGAAATTGCAAGGAAACCACACTTGCCTCTTCAAACCACACTTTGTACATGTCTGCATTAGACATGCATGCTTGTGCCATTCATCATTCTCATCCTTAGCGCACACAATTTGTCTCCAATAATCACTAGTTGATTTGATTGTGTTTTCTTTAGCAATACATGTTGGACATGAACCACAAATTCTGCACTTACACTTGCAATCTTTGTGTACACCATAAGGATCGATCCTCATGTTATTTATGGCTTGCATGGCAAACTCAAGATGCAGATGGTATTGGCAACAACATGTTTCTCTTTCTTGAAGCCTCCTAATATAGCTTGGTTTCAATCTTTCAAAAGTCTGCTGGGATATCTTCATATCAGGATGTTCCTTTTCAAAAGCAAGGTATAGTTGCAACTGAACAAAAAAAAAAAAATTAGATTTCAGAACCATGTAAGAAATATAGAAACTAAAAAAGCATGAGAATAACAAATAAATGGTTCAAGGAATACCTGTGTCACTTCTAGCAAATGTATTGGATGATCAATTTTCTCACCACTCTCGCCACATGCTTTCTAACATGTTTTTTATAAAGGTGAAACTCGTGTGTATTCTCATGCCAAAACCTTCTCACAACATTTATCTCTTAAGGGGAAAGTGCATCAAATCTCTTCTTCCTTGCATGCATTGACCATGGACCAGACATCAAACTCGCACATATTAGTCTTCTAAATGCAGACTCTGAGTTTTCTTGGGAATTGAAAGAAGCCTTGAAATTGCTCTCTGATTATTCCCTTTAACTGTGGAAGGCGCCATTTGGACGGTGGTCTTCCTTGCTTGGAGTACATCAGTACTTCTTTGAAATTTTGTTACTGCATGGTTTCTCTCATATTGGAAATCATATCTTTCATCACATGAAATTCCTTGGGATCTGCTATAGTAACATGTGGTAAATGTTTGATCCTTTTTTAAAAACTGTGTGCTACTCTTCTTTTTGAATCATCATCAGCACAATTCCTTACAATGTGAAACAAAGAATCCTCTAACTCTTTTGAAAGTTCCCGTTGTCTTCTTTGACTCAGAGAACGTTCTTTTTTCTTCTGTACTAAAGGTGCAATGTTCTCCTTCTGCAATTCTCTAATCCTCTTTTTGGATTCTCGTTTTCTCCTGGATTCTAGCTCCAAGTAAATTCTTCGTTTAGCAGAATCAATGCTTTCAGGAGAACTTGCCATGAAATTGATATGATCAAGGAATTGCAATTCTAATTTGTCAATTGCAATTGAAATGAACTAGTTTATTCGAGTTGAAGAATGATAGCAAGAAGCCGATACAAATTCCATGCCATCCAAGAAATCCCGCCATCCGGTAGAATCAACTAAGAAATCAATCTCGTGCCCAAAGAATCAATCCATGTCATCGATCCCTTCCTCCTTGGAAGAGGATTGCTATTTCTGGAATAACAACCTCATAATTCGTTACTCTAATTTTTGATCGAGGAATAAGCACCTAAAGCACTTAAAGCAAGTGTCCGGACAGTGCTTTTGGGGTACCACTATCAAATTTACACCCATATATTGATTCTTGTATTGAATCACTCTCTTCAATCCATCTATACTGGTATAGGATGGTCTAGTCCGGTGCAAGGTTCACCGCATTAAAGAACAAATTATATCCACTGACACATAGTTGTGATCTTGTGCCTTTCTTCAACAAGATCAATAACGTCATAGGCCTGGTAGAACACATGCACATACCCTTATGTCTTGCTTTAGAACAATCTACGATATCACAAACCTAGTAGGTCATCTTAAATCTAATAGATCAATGTATCAGTATCGGTCTATTTAATATACACAATCTATCCAACCCACGAGGTCGTTTTTTTTTTTATGAACGTGGACCTTTATTACTCAAAAGAATACAAAGAGTACATGGGGGACTCAAAACCCAGTGGAGAAGATATTCACTAGAGCAACACTACCCACCACATACATAACATAGAAAAGCAGAGAACACAGATCACCATGAGCACAACTGTTTGCTATGAGTAGGTGTGAATCTGAAGATATTGCTCCCAAATGATACTTTTGACGTCATCCTTTACGGAAGAACATTTGTATGCCTTCACAATGCGACTACGGGCATCCCTAAGCACTTGCGTATCTGACAAGAGCTATCCCTTGAAGATGAGGAGGTTTCGTCTCTTCCAGATGGACCAGATGATCCAAGCAGATGCTAAATGGAAAGCCCTCTTTGCCAACTTGTCCCAAGAACTAGGATACACTGACAATAGGACCTGCTGACTATTCAAGTCACAATGGAAAAGACTCAGAAGCCACTGCCAAGCAGGTCGAACATGGTGACACAAGAAAAAGCAGTGCTCAATTGTCTCATCCCTCTGCATGCAAAGAGGGCAGATCACAGAGACTTCTGGACGAAATCGATGAACAACAGTGTTTACCCGCACGCATCTATGAGTGATCTGCCACCACAAAATGGATAGCTTAGGATGAAGCAATTTATCCCATACCCATCGCCAGACTGCTTTACGATGAGGCTTGGGGATAACTAGAGGCCACTTTGGCGATGGAGGCAACACCTCAGGATGAAGCAGGACCACGTACATCGAGTGCACCAGGTGCTCCTCCTGAACACTGCCATGAACCACCCAGAGCTGGGGAGCCACGTCTTGTGGGTATGGAGGAAGTGTAGCAGCTACGTTTTTCCAAATGCCCCAGTCCCAACGAAGGAGAAGGAACTTCAATTTGAACTCATTCCATGTCAACAATCTTGTCTCATTATACCATGCAGATATCGTGAGCACACCTGCTTCTCGCCACTGACGTTGCGTCAATGGATGGAAAGAAGAGACCAGGGGACAATCTGCCCGACCATCACCCAAAGGGATCCACTAACAACTGGCTGTAGGATCTGTATGGGCCATTGGATGGAACTGAAACAAAGTGCGCACAATCTCCCAAGCAGCTAGCAAACCCTTGAGGAAAGGAGATGCATTAGGATATGGAGAAAGTGGATAGAATAATGCCCATGGGAGAAGAGGCTTAATGGATGGAGAGCCAAAGGAAATGCATCTCTGTAAAGACTAGTGAATGAGACGCAGACCTGGAGAATTATCAGCATTATTGAGAATCCGCCATATGAACTTAGAGATCAGCACCTTGCTCTGGAGAAGAAAGTGAATCATCCCCAGCCCCCCACAAAGTTTAGGCATAATGCACTTTGCCCAACTAACTTTAACATCAGCTCCTTCTTCAGTGCCACCCCAAATGAAGTTCCTGACAGTACGAACAATGAGCTGCATCTTTGTCTGCGGTGCCAGCAAGATGGATGCCATGTAGACATGTGTACCACTCGGAAGCCCGGCTGCCACGCATTACCGACCGAGCCATGGATAACTTAGCCGTGGACCACCAGAACAAATGCCTTTCCAACCCCTTGATAATGACATCCCACGCATCTCCAGATGATAGGTGTATACCAATTAGAATGCCTAGAAGCCTAGTTACCTTCCCATGAGGAAGAACCTTCCATGGAACTGCAACCCTGAGAGACCCGACCTTTGGAGAGTCTAGGGCCCCTGAGGCGCATACACTTTGCCACCCACAAAGATACCGGAAGCCAAAGAGAAATCATCCAACAAAGGAAATGGCATTCTCGCAAATTGCGCTCATCGACCATTAAGAACAAGAAAGTGTCATCTCGCATCTTCGATTCTGGATCTCTTGTGAACCATTATTCATGGAAAAACCATGCGGGGATGCTTTCCTGCCTTTGCAGAGAGAATACGAGAAAAATCTACGCCACAATTGTAAAAAAGCGGTGCCAAAGGGCGATACAGGCGAATGCCACGTCACTTTGAAAAAATGTTGATGGTTCTCCTTGAAAAAATAACTGAAGAACGAGCAGAATAATGAAGTTTCATAACATCTGTTGTGAACTGAGCACCAAAAACCAAAACCACGAGGTCGTTTTTGCTTCCTCCTGCAAACAAACTTGTCAACAAGCCTAAGATGTATATCATATAGTATCCATACATTATGTTTAGCCTGGCGTCTATATGAAATGCGGTGGTACAACAATCCAAAATGATAGTACAATTCAAAATAAAATAATAGGCTACAATATTATACAGTACAGTCAAGATGTATTCATATGCATCCCAAAACACAATATTGTGATATGCCTTGCAGAAGTCAAGTCAAGACGATTATAACAAAATATCTCACAGAGCTCTTTTAAGTTTTTATGCAGCCTTTCACCAATAAAGTTAGCGAGATCAGTGCACAGTTGTTCAAACTGTTCACCATCTCGATTCTTAGCTTTGAATGTCTTGTACCAAGTCACCAAAACAAAGGATTACTTAAGGTATGGGAGACAATTAAAGATTTATGGCATTTAAACATTGAAAATTGCCATTCACTGGCAATCCTGTTTGGTGGTTGGAGATAACAATTAATAATGATTCGAAACCTTTCTTTCCGCTAGCGGAGATGAGAAATAAAAGGCAATGGATGCCATTGGAAGTGAATTGTGTCAGTGATTGGTCTTCTCAAGGCATTTTATTGTCTTGGGAAGATTTTCAAAGGAAGTTCAAGTTATGTTAGCAAGATAATGGTAGTGGCGAAGAATCTTTTACATGCAAGGCCACTGGTTGGGAGCTTTCTAGTGTACAAAGGATCCAATGAGTTACTCCAAGTGTTGAGGAAGTGGAAAAGTGGGGCGTACATATTAATGAATACTTCTGATTGCGAATATGGAAGCATATTTGAAAGAATCCTCTTCCTCCAAAAGTGAAAACCTTTTTATGGCAAGTCCTTTTTTTTTGTTGATGAACGTGGACCTTTATTACTATAAAAGGAATACAAAAAGTACATGGGGGACTCAAAACCCAGTGGAGAAGATGTCCACTAGAGTAAAAATATCCACCACATACATAACACGAAAAAGCACCAAGAGCACAATTGGCTATGAGTAAGTCTGAATATGAAGATATCGCTCCCAAAGATACACTCTTCACGTCATCCTTTAAGGAAGAACACTTGTCCACTTGTACAATGCGACTACGAGCATCGCTGAGCACTTGCGTATCTGAAAAGACCTGTCCCTTGAAGATGAGGAGATTTCGTCTCTTCCAGATGGACCAGATGATCCAAGCGGATGCTAAATGGAAAGCCCTCTTTATGGCAGGTCGTTGATAGAGCACCTAGAGTAAATCATATTGTTAATAAGTTCAATCATGAAGTAGACTCCGGATATCCTACGAGATCATGCTGATGAAATTATTGAGTGTTGTTTCATGGATTGCATTGATATTCAACCAATCTGAAACCAGGTTAAAGACATTTTTGGAAGTTTAGTCCAAGTTGGCCAGATCCGATTGGGATTGTATCCAGCAAGCTGGTGCGCAATGAAGATATTGGATGGTTGTTGTGGATCATTGGAAGAAGAAAATTGTCTTTTCTCATAGATATCTTCATCCTTCTGTGATCATGATATCTCTTAGATTTAACTCATAAAAACAGGTGCCAACTTTAGATGGTGAACACTTTGAACAACAGTTATGGGATCAAATTTTTTTTCCTAGTAGTGACGTGAGATGGTTTTTTTGGCTGCTATGGGTTTACCCTACATATTCATAACTGTTATATGGGTGTTGTGATATCAAATAGTATTTATAGGTGCTTGTATACTGTTATGTGGATGTTATGTGGAACGGGAAGGGGGAAGCCATTCTTGCTTCCTCGACTGCGGTAGCGACCGGATTCTCGGGTCGGGGAAGCAAGAATGGGCGACCCCTTCTTGTTCCACGACGTCAAGGCAAGCTGTTAACCTGATTCTACAGGTTTTGCATAGCGATTTGCTATTCTTGATATGAATGGATTGAAAATCTTCCGGAAGGCAGACCCACTTGCCTTGACGTAGTGATATCACATAGTATTTTTATATGCGTGTATTTCAATTGATACATCAACAAAAAAAATAAAATAAAAGAGATATAGACCTAACCCTAAACCTAGTTTTTTCTAAAAGTTTTTCCGTCAGTCGAAGTTCAGCCGCGTGCAGGCGAAAAATGGGCCGCCGTGAGTAGCTTCTTCAGCCTCGATAGATTGTTTTTCAGATTTGTGGTTACCAGTTCTGTGAATTCTTTTTCCTCTGATTTGCTAAATTTTTTCTCTTGCTGCAGGACCTGCTCGTTGCTATCGTCAGATAAAAAATAAGCCATACCCTAAATCTCGTTTCTGCCGTGGTGTGCCGGATCCAAAAATCCGCATCTACGATGTGGGCATGAAGAAAAAAGGTGTGGATGAATTTCCCTACTGTGTGCATTTGGTCAGTTGGGAAAAAGAAAACGTCTCCAGTGAGGCACTTGAGGCAGCTCGTATTGCCTGTAACAAGTATATGACTAAATATGCTGGAAAGGACGCGTTCCATCTACGTGTTAGGGTTCATCCTTTCCATGTCCTCCGTATCAACAAGATGCTTTCTTGTGCTGGAGCCGATAGGTAAGTTTTTTATTTAACCTTTTATGTAGATAGTTTGTTTATGCTCTTCATAGTATGTTAAGATGCTGTATGCAAATTTGTTTAGGCTTCAGACTGGTATGAGAGGTGCTTTTGGCAAGCCACAGGGAACTTGTGCAAGAGTAGATATTGGTCAGGTTCTATTGTCTGTACGTTGCAAGGATAACAATGGTATTCATGCTCAAGAGGCTTTACGTCGTGCCAAGTTCAAATTCCCTGGCAGACAGAAAATTATTGTCAGCAGGAAATGGTGAGAGATTGATTATCTTTTGGCATATTTGAGTTTAGGTTTGTTTCTTACTGATGTTTTAAATTTTCTACTCTCTTTGTGATCAGGGGTTTCACCAAATTTTCTCGCACTGACTATCTTAAGTGGAAGGAGGAGGACAGGATTGTGAACGATGGAGTGAATGCTAAGGTTTGTATCCTTGCCGAATCTGCAGTGAATTTTTTTCTGGGCACTTCAATGTTCTGATGATGAAATAAACTTTGCAGTTGCTAGGTTGTCATGGTCCTTTAGCCAACCGATCCAACACTAAAGCATTCCTATCTGCAGCAGTATCTGCATAAGGATTGCAAACAAAAGATGGAGAAGATTTTTGTTCACTACAGAGCTTTTGGCTTTATTGTATGGAAATATTCTAAGTTTTTGTTTGAAAGCATTCTATTTCTAAGTAAAAATCCTGCTTTACTATGGATGAATTTGTGTTCACGGCATGGATGCATCTGCAATGGATATATAACAGTAAAACAAAGTGTTATATTCAACAAAAAAGAAAATCTAAATGCCAGTTAATATGAAGGGTTTTCACAGTTTCTGGTTAAGGGAATTATGGAGCTTGACAAAGATGTAACAGTAGAAGATCCAAAAGAAAATCAACGATTTCTACCGTAGACTGAATTTTCGGAAAAATATTTTAGAATCTGTAGTTTATTCTGGTCGTTAAAAAACAGGCTAAAACTATGTGACTAAAAATTGCATCTAACTTTGAGCAAGCCCAAGAGAATAATGATCAAAGAGAAATGGTTAAACACTGGATAGTTTACAGATGCATATGAATAGCAATTATCTATTCAATTTAATGCTAGCAAAAGAGAGTGGTTAAAAGCAAACACAAATAACTAGAAGCTGCAGGATGTGTGGTCTATCAAACCAATCAAGCCATAATTGGGGTTTCATTTTTTGGGTTAGGAAAATAATCAAGCCATTTATAATTGGGTTTTCATTATTCGAGTTAGGAAAATAATTTTATGTCTTGAGCTGCCACCTGGAATTTAATCAATGATCAACCAATTTCTACTTTCATAATCAATGATCAACCAATTTTACTTTCATTATCTATTTGGCATCGATTTGCATATATTTGAAGCTTTCTAGTCTGATTGTCTGTAGCATCAATTTGCATATATCCAAAGCTTTTTTGGAAACTATAATCAGCTACTTTTGAAGGACTATAATGAGGAGTTCCGACTTTAGAGCAGGAGAATTTCCTATTAATTCCATGCTACCTTCATATTTTTTTGGAAGAAACGGACACACCCCACACGGTGAGACTTGCACTCATCCATGTCTCTCAGTGGGATTTGAACTTGTGGATGAATGAAGCCAAATCAGAGTCTAACCACTAAACCACCACCGCAATGGACATAAATTTCATGGCTCGCCATATGCTATTAAACCACAATATTTCCGGAACCAAGCTCTAAACTAAGCTCCAAAGTATTAACTTGGGCCTCAAATGGCTAGCTAGAGAGACAGACACATCAATGTATACTTTATCTTTCACAGTTCCAAACAATACTAGAAGAGTTCAATCTTCCCCAATTCACATTTGCAATATAGTTAGATCTTAAATTGTTGGATGGTTCAGAATTGGCTTGGTTATTTCTTGATAAAGAGGCATTTGCTTCTTTTCGACATGGTCCTTATGGTCAACAACAAGTGCGACCTCCTTCTGCTCCTCTTCAGTCTCTAGTTCAGTTTATAGTTGGTGCTTCTTAGGTCTTACCTTCCCTATCATATCATCTACTTCCACTACTACTACTACTACCACCATTCCTCCTTCATTGAACTCCTATCTGATCTGGACATCTGCATTTGTTGTTTATTCTAACTTTTGTGGTGATGATACTATTGATGTATCTCCTTATTTAGTTCAGATGCCCAAGGTTATCACGTCTGATAGCATCACTATTCAGTGTACTAAAGAGCCTTGAGAAATGTTTAATTTGAAGAAGGCTGGAAGGAAAAAGTTAGCTGCAAACTCATGTGAGTCTGGTCCTTCGAGTGTGAATTTATCAGGAAGAGGTGCTTCTACTACCTCTCTTCCTCACCATATTGTGTGGCATGACAACTTGATATCAGGTGATGAGGCGGCCAAACCCCTCAAAGTAATTTTGATCTCTATTCTTGAATATATTCTTTCTTCGTTCAAAAAAAAAAAAAAAAAAAAAAATTTGCAATGTAGTTATACAATTTGATTTATCTCAGAGGCTTTTACACACAAGCTCAAAAAAAAAAAAAAAAAAAGGACACCTATAACATCCATTGTTATTTTTATTTTCTCTAGAAGCACCACGAGGTACAATTTATGGTTTGGTTTTTTTTTTTTTTTTTTTTCCTACGCTTGCACAAACACTAGTTGAAACTTTAAAGCAATTTGAAGCTATCCACGTTCGTTCCACTTGGGATTATTGTGCGATGGATAGTCTTAGAGTCGTTAGATTTGATCTCACGGTGAAGAAAATACATGGAAATTCCAACGTTCGTTGGGCGTTGGAAGTTATTCCCGCATTAGAGAGAAACAAGAATTCGAATTAGCTCGTTTTGCCGAAGTGTTTCCATCTCTATTTTATCTCTATTTTCGCTGCGTTTTTTCCCTCTAGGCTAGGCCTGCCGGTGGCTCTGCCAGAATCTACACAGAGAGGTCGTTCGAGGTAGTTTGAATCTACACAGGAGAGGTCGCTTGCACTGGAGTAGTGCCTCTACCTTTAGTATTCTTAACAGTTTGAATCTACACAGGAGAGGTCGGCTGCACTGGAGGAGTGCCTCTACTTTTAGTATTCTTAACAGGTATCTTATCTTTAAACTTATGATTGTCATCCTAACATCAATACAAAACTGATCAGTTTGCTTGCTTGCAATGCAATCTATGCAGCTTGCATTGCACTGGAGGAGCTCCTTTGCTGTTGATCGATATAGATAGAGAGAGCTCTCTACTTGCATACAACTGCTACTGACCAGGTATGTAGGAGTCCTCTTGGCATGTAAGAATCGAATTGGTGTTAGGTTATGGCATCATCTGGCAGGATAGAGCTCGGCAAATGGTGAAATTGCATGTTTGTCGGATGGTTGCATTGTGCAAGCAAGCATGGTTATTTCTTTTCTGCCCCTTTTTTTTGGGTCCGTTGCTTTTAGATTTGTTCTAAGCATAGCCAAATGATGCATTCTAGGCTTTGATCTATTGCTTGAACTAGACCTCTGAAAAATCAGGAGGCAAGATTGATCCATTGGCGATTCAAGTTGGATTAGTTAAAACAAGAAACTGAATATATGCCATGAGTCTATTAACAACAACTTCTCTGCCAATCCAACAAGTCTAGGCACCGTCAAGCTGTTGATCTTCAGACTCGAATAGAAGCTTTATTATTTGGAATTTTTTTTCTAATAGAAGTTTGGCATATCTGTATGACGGTTGTGTTTGAGAGCAAGACAATTTCATATATTAAACAGCTGAAGTTTCAACAATGCTTCGTCTACAACAATCAGATAAGGGAATGATCGGCCCATTAGGACAAAAGTGTTGGCTGCTCAAAGGCCATAATTGTGTAATTTTGAGACTCCACAATCAACGTTTATTGATGCTATAGGAAGTGGTGACAATAGGAGCTTTCATTTCCATTCTATTTCTTGTCCTTTGCATTTGGTTTCCTGCACTGTCGCAAGTTCCATGATCTGTACAAATGTTGGAGACAATGGGACTCTTTCCAAAAATACTCTAGCAAAGATATTGTCTTTTGGAATGAGGCTATCAGAGATTGCGATTTAGGGAGCCTATGGCCAAGCCCTGGCAATAATCGTGGTCTATGTGCAATTGCCAGGCACAAGCCACAAGTAGATTAAGAAAGCTTTCCAGATATATGCTCTGTTTTGCATCTGGCTTGAATTTCCTTTAGGAAAAACGACCAAGCTCTGTAACGAGGATACTAGAAAAGTGTATGCTTCATGTCACGGTTTATGATATCAAATCCATTTGCTAGAAGTATCTTATGTGGATCTGATCCACGATGGTTGCATTCAAGTATGTGTTGGGCTTAAGCTTCTGTACCACAATGTGTATGAGATGAAGCTACAGAGACATATAGAAGATGGCTTGCAATCTATATGCTATAACAGTTTGGTAAATACAATCTGCCAGACCAAGTATTGTGGCATTTTCCTATTGCAGATGTAGCATCTTGGGAGCTTTATGTGAGATGGAAAGATAGTTATTATGATCATTCTTCAAGAGCAGGGGCTGAGTTTGCTTGTGCCTGAGTGTGAATGGAATTTGCTATTGCCATCTAAATCAAGGACAAAGATGTTACTATAGATTAGATGCTGCTTCTTAATACCATTGAGTGAACTTAAGTATGCACATATTACTTACTTACTTCGAGGTAAAATTGTATACCTTTCTCGATTACATAAGTGAATAGAGTGTTCAAGCAGTCAGAAATTCGTGGAACATTATCTTCTATTTTGAGAAGTATTATATGGCCACTTCTGGAGCATTGACCTTGCAGATGTCTATGCACATTTTTCTTGCTGGTGCAGATCCAGTGCCATTACACATACAAGAGATGCAGACATTAAGTGTGTCTGCTTTTCATTTTGCTTCCAGTTTGATTCCACTTTATAGTATTCTTGGATTGATTGTTGGAGGAAACAATGTTCTTCGCTGGTCTAGCCTATTTCAAGCTTCTGATAATCATGCATGTTAGCTGAGATACACTTGGGATTGTAAGCTATCCACTCTTTTCTTTTAAATAAGCTTCTAGAATTTCTTTTGTTTAGATAAATTATCTCATTCAGAGCTGTCTATTGCAATCGCATTGACATCCATAATGTAGCTGTAAAGTCTAATAGCATTAGGGATCTATATCGCACAACAATTTCCTTTCAATCATGTAGCAAAGAAAGGGAATGATTGGTGAAGCGCTCCAATAATGGATAAATTTCATATGCAGAACCCATTTAAATAATGAAATGTTACGTGATGTTTCAATGTTGATAATTTTAATAAATGTCTACTTGATTACGGTTCTTTGTGTGTGCTGGCAGTCCATTTTAGACAACCACATTTATCCTTAAAAATGTAAGTCTTGGGGCAGTACAACATTTGGACTTCAAATTTGAGCTTGAAATTAACATGTGGATACTAGCTTTTGTTACATCAAGAGTAGATATGGCGTGATATTTTCTATGCAGCCATCTCTTAATATGACCTGATATTTTCTGCTAATTTTGCACAAGTTTTTTCCTTAACCATGGGAGATTTTGCGTGCTGCAGCCAATTCGGATTTTAAGAATATAATAGAATGTATAAGAAGAGGGATTCACATAAGCTCCACCCTATCTTCTGCATGCTGGAACAATGACGTACTGTAAGGCACCTTTGCTTTTGTGACGCTCCCAAAATATATCGACCCTCACCCGTATACATGCGGGACTTTCCCCTCCCATGGCGATCATCTCACCATGAGCGGGGCCCTCCATCTGTTTCGGCCATCTATGAAATGATGCCCGAAAAGAAGGACACACGAAGGGTCATTATTACCCCTTCAATGGGGTTCCTACGTCGCGGAAGCATGAATACAAGGGTTAGCACACAGCACAAATATACATAAATAACCACCCAAAGGGTGGCGCATCCATCAAAATACCAACGACATAGAATATGCATCTAATCCTAAGAAACGCCCAAACCCCGGTTCTACCCGGTTCGAGACTCGGTGAGGATCGACCGGTTGGGCCTCGGGAGATCGGCCAGGCCAGAAGTCTTGGCATGGCGTTGGGCATAGAACATCGGCTAGGGTTGTCCACTCCATCCGCCCCTCCCATTGCACACTTTGCGGATGGGTCAATTCATGCTATGGCTTCGCTATAGCCTTCCAGGAAACGCCGGAGGTTCAAGGGATCACCCTTTGAGCCTACTCGGGTTCATGACGCCTGGTCCGATGAGGCAGGTCGGGAAGCGTCCCCTTCGAGAATCCGCGATGGTTCCATGGGTGAGCTAGAGAATCGTGCGCATCAGCGACCCGCATCCGTGCAGAGCTTACTCACCCTAAATCTACTCAAAGTGCAAGGTGCCCCATGCGGGTCACACACATCTACACCTGTAGGAGTGTCGGACCCATACCCGGCCCTCGTGGCCAGGCTATCGCCTAGCTCACTTTGTAGGAGTCCCGAGGAGCCTTGTATGTTCGTGCAAGACCCCGCCCCCACTTCACCACCGTGTTCCTTATGCGGTGCTAAGCCAGACCATAGCATCTAGGACCCGATGGGCTCTTGTGCACAGGCCGCAAATAATGGGACGCTACAGGGCGCTATCTAGGAGCATACTACAATGCATAGTTCAGAGGTCTCTACCCCCCGTAATCCCTGCCCCATTTCAGAGTAAGACTAAACAAAGAACTAACAATCCATCCTTTCAGAGTAAGAACCAGAATCGAATATAAAGAGAACTTACTTGTACAATCAAGGGTTAGTTTCTATGATTGAAACACAAAGAGAACAGAGAAACGGACACAACCAAGGCCCAATAGGGGCGTTATCTAGAACTCACGGTTATCCTAGCCACCCACCTGAATTCTGGCTGGACTCGTTACCATGGGGCTTCCATCTCTTGAAAGTTGAGGGTTCAGCTTTGGCTTCACAGGGTCGACTTGGTATGGTGGCTCTCTGATGGTTATGATGGCGCTCAGCTCCTGCTCCTTCTTTGGCCGAACTCCAGGAGTCAATCACAGGGATAGGGGTCAAGTTGATGACCTAACTTGAAAACCCCATGTTTGCCAATCGATTGGGGCAGGTGGCGCCTTCCCAAACAGTAATTAGCCTAATTAATCCTATTTAATCCTAATTTCCTAAGTTATAGGTTATTATCTTTAATGTGTTAAATTAGCATAGCTAATTTAATCCTTTTTAGTGTAACCCCCTTAGGTTACAATTAAGTTCCAATACCCCCATGGTGGCGTGGTGACGTGCATGTATTTGTACGTGTCCCGTATAAATACGTGATGTGGACCGTAGAAATACGTGGAGCGTCACATTCTCCCCTCCTTAAAAATAATGTTGTCCTCAGCATTGGGGTTAGTTTATCAAATACATGTATGTAAAGTACTTAATTAATAAATGAAGTTAAGAATATAACATTAATACGTTGAAGTTATAATATTTCGGACAGTAATACATTGAAGTTGAAAATAAGAAGGTTGAAGCACCAAAGTGCCTTATACAAACTTATCATCAGAGAAAAGTCTGATTTGAAACATCATGGATAACAAAAGTGACATATGTGAACAAAAGCAATACGTGAAACGTTGGGTCATCAGCAACCCTCTATACATGACAGGTGACGCTCTGCTCACTGGCCTGCACATGTCAATATACCCGTATATCAATAATATAATTAGATTGTGGTTGAAGGGACCACCCCCTATAAATAAAAGAAAATCTATCTACACTGGAACCTATCATGTGTATGGCTAGCAATTCATTGCGGCATAAGGAATGGTCGAGTTCCCCGTATAGCCGAAATGAACGCAGTCTATTTACTAAATGCTTTTCAAGCAATGCGCGGTCATGTCAACATCAACAATACACCACATCCTAGAGAACACCAAGGTGATCTCATCATCGGTTATTATTAAGAGATACGATACATCTACCCCTCTAAAACATGATTCTCGGCAAATCAAGCCTTCAAGCTTACCGCCGGGAGCGGGGTTGATAGCATCGTTGATGGTGCGGCCCTGAGATTCCCGCATGAAGTCCGGATAGTGCTTTTCAAGGTCTATCTTCATTACCCAGGTAGCATCTTCAACTGGTAAGTGCTTCCATTTGACCAGGTATTGCAACATTTGAGTCCTTCTGGTCTGTTTGTAAGCTCGATCAAGAAGAGCTTCAGGCACTATTTCCAGCTGCTCCTCAGTCATTTCTAGAAGGGTTGGGGAATCCAAAACCTCCTCTGGATCAGGGGTGTGTTGTTTCAGAAGACTCACGTGAAAGACCTTGTGGATCTTCAAGCGGGGCGGCAAGTCTAGGCGATATGCCTGTTCTCCGACACGTTCAGTAATCTTGAACGGGCCAGCCCATCTGGGTGCCAACTTCTTACAGTTACCAATTTTAAGCTTGGCTTGTTTTACTTTGATCTTAAGCCAAACGGATTCGCCCACCTGGAAGACTCATGGGGTTCGGTGCTTATCCACTAGACTCTTCTGACGACTGCGTGCCGCCAATAAGTAACCCCGAACTTCCTCCACCAAGGCCTGCATTTCTAAAAGGAGTTGTTGCGAGACCTCCACTTTAGAAACAGGGTTATGCCATGTGTCTGGAGTAAGACATTGATAGCCATAATTTATCATGAAGGGAGACATCTTGGAAGACTCCTGCTTTGTACTGTTATAGGCGAACTCTACCAGATAGATATAATCCGCCCATTGTGACTGTTTACTCCATACATAGCTTCTTAGCATATCTTCGATAATACGATTGACACGTTCTGTCTAACCATCTGTCTGAGGATGGTAAGCTGTACTCATGGCAAGCTTGATCTGGATGGTGGCGAAGAAGTCCTTCGAAATGCACTTAAAAACTTAGGATCCACATGCGATACAATTACTCTTGGCATCCCGTGCAACCTGAAAATTTCTTTTGCAAATAGCAAGGCGGTGTCCGTGGTGCGACATGGCAGGAAGTGAGCCATCTTGGACAATTTGTCGACCACTACCATTAGTGCATCATATCCACGGGAGAGTCGTGGAAGGCCCACAATGAAATCCATGGTTATGACTTCCCACTTGGCGTTGGGCACGTCCAAAGGTTGCAACTCTCCCGGAGTTCTTAATTGCTTTCGACCTTGGTTTCTTTGACACACGACAGCGCTTGATGTATCGAGCAATATCCTTCTTCATCGAAGGCCAAAAATAGCTGGAGCGGATCTTAAAATAAGTTTTCATAAAACCCGCATGTCCCGCTATAGGGCTGTTGTGTGTGTCATGGAGAATTAGCTTGCGCACCCCTGAAGTCTCCGGAACACACAACTTATCCTTGTGATATAATAAGTTGCCCTCTTTCTTATATGAACGGAAAGCTTCACGTTCTTTATCCGTACGTGCTTCTTTACTCAGACTCTCCCAAACATCACAAAATTCAGGATCTGTGGCCAGGGTCTGTTCTATGTGTTTCCCAAACTCGCTGGTGAGTGTGGAAATGGCGTTACAATGGGTTCGGGTTATCAAAGGATGACGTGATAAAGCATCCGCTACCACATTGTGCTTCCCTTGCTTGTATACAATCTCAAAATTCATATTCCTCGAGGAATTCCATCCATCTTCTCGGCGGAGATTGAGATTTGGGTACAGGGTGGATAGATAACGGAGACTCGATGATCCGTATCTAGCTGAAATCTTCTACCAAGAAGGTAGTGTCGCCAAATATGAAGAGCGGACAAAACCGCCCGGCTCCTGATCATGGGTAGGGTATCGCTACTGCGTCGTTCATCTTCTTTGAATCGTGAGGCAACAACTCTCCCCTCCTGCATTAACACTCCACCGGTAGCTATCTTACTAGCATCGGTGTACCACGGATTTATCCTTTTTCGGGATCGAGGCAAAGTGAGGACCGGTCGCGGATGTTAAAGCATCCTTGAGCTTCCAAAGCCGTCTGGACTTTTTGCTTTCCAATGTTCCATCAATCCTTCACTTTCTCATGCTTTGTGAGATTAGTAAGAGGTGCGGCAATTGTTGCAAAATCCTTAACAAATTTTTCGATAATATCACGTGAGTCCCAAGAAGCTCCGGACCTCCAAACATTAGCCGGAATGGGCCAATCCTTTCTTTGCCGATCTTGGGCTGGATGCAGAGCAATTCCTTCTGCGGAAATAATATGCCCCAAATAGTCGACCTTCGGAGTGGCAAACTTGCATTTAGAGAACTTGGCGAAGAGCTGATGACGCCTTAGCTTTTGCAAAGCCAATCGAAGATGTTGTTCATGTTGCTGAAAGGTTTTGCTATAGATGAGAATGTCGTCAAAGAAAATAACAACAAAGTCATCTAAGTATTGGCGGAAGATGTCATTCATCAACCGCATAAACGTTCTTTGGGGCATTGGTTAACCCAAAAGGCATGACGGTGAACTCATAATGCCCATATCTGGTGCGAAAAGCAGACTTATGAATGTCCTCCTCCTTTATCCTTATTTGATGGTACCCGGAGCGTAAATCAATCTTTGAGAAATATTTAGCTCCTTGTAACTGGTCCATGAGATCATCTGCTCTAGGCAAAGCATAGCGATTCTTGATGGTATGCTTATTGAGCTGCCTATAATCAATACACATCCTCAAGGAGCCATCTTTCTTCTTGACAAAAAGAATAGGAGCGCCAAATGGTGAAACACTAGGCCGAATAAAACCTAGGTTTAGTAACTCTTGAAGTTGTTTCTTAAGCTCTGCCAACTCTGGGGGACTCATTCGGTATGGGGCCTTGCTGGTAGGCTTAGTACCTGGTTCTAGAGCTATCTCACACTCTACCCCTCTGAAAGGAGGAAGCTTGTGGATCTCATCTGGAAAAAGATCGCTAAATTCTCGAAGAAGGGTAGCAATGTCTGATGGCAAGGTGTCGATTACACCTGTTTTTGCGTGTCGGACTCAATGGA
The DNA here is from genome assembly GCA_021234155.1 of Isoetes taiwanensis. Lineage (NCBI taxonomy): Eukaryota > Viridiplantae > Streptophyta > Lycopodiopsida > Isoetales > Isoetaceae > Isoetes > Isoetes taiwanensis. Next base: position 10,572 of record JAJEKV010001013.1, on the reverse strand, counting down.
GGCAAGTGTAGCGAGGCAAAGGAGTTCATCCTTGTGTATAGCTTTTTCTAACCGCTTGATTGACATAGACGCATTGCGGTGCAATGGATCACCTTTTATCGTCCATTCTTGTGCTCCATTAGCGGCGTTGAAGGTAACCTCCCTCTTCGCGCGGTCTATGTTGGCCTTTTCCGGATGCCAAAAACTCCATACCAACAATAAGATCATATTTGCCAATGTCCATTAGCTTTCGACACCCAAGGCAATCGAAAGACACACGCAAACTGCATTTTAAGGTTAATCGCGTGGCCATGAGTGTGCGATCTTACCAGCGGCTAAGCGTGGCCGGGCTTAGGTCGGGATCTTAATGTTTCAAGGCTGCAACACATGGGCCATTCTAGGAGAAGCAAAATTATGTGTACTACGGTATCCATCAAAATTATGAAAGGCTTACTATCTACTTGGCCTATTGTAGAAATAACGGAAGGCTTTTCGGCGTTGCCGGTTTCTATAGCGGCAAGAATATGAGAGGCGCGCGTGAATGTACTTTCGGGAGCCTCGTCCTCGGCGAGGAGATTGGACTCGGATCTTCCCAATCAAAGTCGACCATGGCCAGGTAGGGCCGTCTGGGTAACATATGGACAATTACGCATGAAGTGTCCGGCCTCCTCTCACCATAGCATGCCTTATCCCGTGGAGGCTGTTCCCCGGCCTCTTTAGGAATGGATTGCAAGAGGCTCGAACTTCCTTACGGCATTGTTACGCTTATCGGCGTGCTAAAGGTGACTTTCTTCTCTGGCGGCCATAAGAGTTCTGGCGAGGGCCGGACTTGGGACGGGGTTTGTAAAGGTGTGGGCCAGGGGGTGGTGCTGCGAATAAGGAAAAGGGGCGCGGATCTTGGTTCCTTGGCGTGTCCTCCTCAAGGCTTAATGCCTTAGCTTAAAACCTACGCTACTGATTTTGGGTCTATGGCCTTGACCATTCGCTTAATGGATGGGGCCAACCCTTCAATGTAGCCCTCAACTGCCCTCTTCTCATTCATCCCTGGTACATACAACCTCAGGCGCATGAATTCATCAGTGTAGGCCTGAACGGACATGCCCTTACGTTCTAACTTTGTAAAGGTGCGGATCTGTTGGCATTTGTGCGCACGAGGCACGTAATGCGATTTAAAAGCCTTAGCGAACTTTTTGAACTTGCACCTGCTCCTGTCCAGGTGCTTAGCTCTGGCATAACCCTTCCACCAAATACGGGCAGCTCCAGTAAGATTGGTGGTGGCAACCTTTCTTGTATCCTTCTCCGTCATTCCATAGGATTTACCAAACTCCTTCATCTCGTCCAACCAGGATTCTGCATTCAAGCCGCCTCTGGATTTCCCATCAAACTGAGCCAGCTTCCTGTTCTTCCATATACTAGTTATGGCTGTATCCACGGTTTTTCGGTATTCCTTATCCTTACGCCTCGCCTGGTCACTGACTGATAGTGATGACCCAGAAGACACCGAAGTGGTTGAGTGTGAGGAAGTGGCGCTATCCTTAGAGGAACCCGATGGCGCTTTAGCATGAGTCCTCCTTGGTACAGTCTGCGGGGCTAGCTCGAGGAGGAGATGGTCGCTTTGTCGCGGTGGACTCAATGGTTGCGGAGGTAATTCGGTCCGTCCTCCACAGGTTTGTTGCGGTGGGTTGGTATGTAATACATAGGCCTGTAATTCGCCGAGTTGCCTTTTCATTAACATCAATTCCTGTTCAGGTGTCAGCCTACTGGCGTTGGAGGGTGTTTGCCAAGTGGCGTTACGTGCACCGTCTATAGCGAGCATTCATGAAAGTATAAGCAGATTTACAGTAACGTACAATTCCTTTAAGATACATTTGCTGATAGTGACAAGAAAATATAGAAACAGAAAGTAATATTTTGTTTCATTCAAGTTGAGTACAACAACAAGTTGATTGGTACATGGGTTGAGACAAAAGTAGGTCTTTAAAGTTCTACTCGCACACAGCGTAACAGCAACAAAGAAAACATAACGAAGAGACCAAGCCTAGGGATTCGCGAAGGGGTACAGGATTGCGTAGCGGGTACTCTCCCGTACAGCTCTGACAAGTTTATAGCGTGCCGAGGCTTGGACGATGACTCCTTGGTACTCCCATGTTGGGCTGATAATGAGAAGGTTAAAAGCCTTCGCGAAAGCATAAAAAGTTGCCAAAGGTGGTCGTTGGCATCCTCGAAAGCCTCGTGCACAATTCATATTCCAATAGTCCAGTGCGGCCACGGGGTCATCTTGGTCTTGGCTTCGGTCCCCTAAGGATGTTAACTATCTCCAATCCTTTATCGGATCATAGGGTTCTCTGGTGGCGGGGTTCCATCTCATAGCCTTCATCCCATTCGGGTATTCACCATATCTCGGCCATAGTCTTGGCTTCCGGTGGTCCTGTGGTCATCCCTCCTAACCATATCGGTGATCCTCTCCTCATATTCCCAAATGGTCTCTTAAGCAACATAGTTGGAATGAATATAGAACATTTTGTAATTCCACTATATTCTAAACTTTAATGCTTTTACTTTGAAGAGGATGTCATAAAAAAAACAATTCACTTATACTTATTAAAGAGAATTTTGTATTTAATAAAGAAATAAGGTACACCATTTTTCACTATGGCTAAACATTTGCCAATTTAAAATCTCATAATCACACACATATATATATATAAAAAACAAAAAAGTGCGTATCACAATTAGTTTAGGAACTAGGTCCTCCCTCTTCATCCGCGGCCCTAGGAGGTGGTGGAGGCGGTGGGTTATGCAGCCAGAGTTACCCCGGGGTCTATTGTGGCGGCCAATAGATGCAACCTCCGTGGATAGGCAATGGCCAATGGGCTGCCGGTGAGGAGCTTCATGCCCATCCAAAGCGCAAATATCGACCCAAGGCCGTCGGGGGCAAGATCCCGTCGCCGCAGTACATAAGTAAGCGTCATCGATAGGGAAGCTTCTTGTGGCCCGGTGTAGAGAGAGCACGGAGGCCCCACCATGAAGCTTCACCTCACGCCCTAGATCTCGGGCTATGAAAAGGACTTGCCCCCGTCCGGAAGGCGACAAAAAGAAAACGAAAAGAGGTGGTTACCCGGCGCACCTTCCCTTCGGGGTCTCGGATGTAGCTACTTCCTTATCCAAGTCCATGGGGACTTCTTCCTCCCTAAGCTCTGTTGCTCCTCCTTCTTATGCGCGGGATTATGATATAAATCCTCACCCTCATCATCTGAATGGAGGGAACCTCAACCATATTGATGTTTGGGGCGTGAGGTCCCATTCTTTGTGAAAGGCATCGGTGAAAGGCTGCGAGGCCGGCTCTGCATCCGCGAAGTCCCGAAGGCGTAATAGAGTCTCCAGTAGGCTCTATGGTCTCTTGGCGGAACTGAAGTAGGCTGGTGCACCTCTGGAGAAGCTTCGGTAGAAGTGAAGTCGATAAAATCATCCATACAATACTCCTCAAGCTCATAAAAGTACATGGTCTTTGGCGCTTGCGTGAAATCCGGCCACCATGTGATACGTCCGGATAATATCATCCAAGAAAGGTACTCTTGCCCTTGGTGATAGATAGCGGAAGGCCGTCTAATCGACAAACCTATAGTTTGTTCCGGGGCGGTGGTAACTCCTCCGCTAATCTTGCTTCCATCGGCCAAAAGTAAGCCCATACCTATGTGCTCGTCTTCCCCCTCCTCGGAAGACTCTCGGCGGTTGCCTTTTTCCCATTGCAAAGTTTCATCCTCAACGTATTGGTCCATGAGGATGGCTAGAGGCGAAAGTAACTTCTAGATATTGCCGCCCACGATGTTGGACCACAGGGCAAGTGTTTACCCCATCGGAGTTTCCCCTTTAGGACATCATAAGCATGGGTGTCCCCCGCTAACATCTCCGCACTACCTCCTCGCTCTCTAAGCTGGTTGGGAGGATCCCCAAGAGGAATACCTGAGAGGGAGCATTTCCTCCATGTAGAAATCAAAAAATCAAAATCCGGATGGCCTCCGCATGTTAGCAAGGAGGTCTAGGTCATTGGCATAGCAAAGGTTCTTGATAGGTCGAAGGGGACTTGCGGATCCCATTTCTCTCCATCATGGTACCGGGTGGCAAGGTCGGGGCGACCATGGCGCTAGAAGGGAGGATAGAAAAGAAAAACATTTGAAATAACTTTAAAAATCCCTTTTAAACCCTTTTTTATTGAAGTGACATCGGCATTTTGTTTTATATTTTAACATAAAAAGAATTAAACTTTTAATTCAAAATAAAAGTTTTTTTTTTTTTATTAAATATCACAAAAAAATATTTACAAATCTGGCTCCCTGAATTATGTTAAGGATGCTCCCCTCAATCCTACGCGGCGAGGGCTAAATCCTTAGGCATTATGGTTACCATCTTTGCGTGGATTGGCGCAAAGATTGGCGTCACCAAAAGTGCCACCAAGTAGGCTTCAGCAGACCTCTTGGAGTGCCAAAATTGCAAAGGTCCGGAAGCGGAGGTCGGTCTTGAATCTGGCATGCGCGATCTCGCCCGACCTCACGGAAGGGTAGCTTCCTAATCCCGAAGTCGTTGACTTCTGAACTTGCGGATTTCCGCAAGGCCACGCGTACCGGGTCGGTGATGCAATGAGGCTTCCCTCGTGGCGGCTTCTGCTTGCGTCCCCGTGGAGTCTTTGGCACCGTCTTAGCCCCAACAGGCCGGTCGGGGGCTATCCACCCATTCTTTGCGCCTCGGTCGAGCTTCGTCTTCTTTCAAAAAGCCCCGGCGGTCCTTAGTTTCTCTTTATCTTGACTGCCGGGTCTTATGGGCTGGACCCTTCCTCCGGTGCTTAACTGGTCACATCGCGTCGAGTTGGGCCCGCCCAGCTTCGATGCTCCTTCATCTTGTGGGTTCCGCTGGTCTTGCGGTCCCGCTCCTCTTGTTTGAGCTTCTCCCGTTCTTCCCGGGCCCTCCTCCGATCTTCCTGAATCTGAGCAAACAAATGAAGAACCCGACGCGGCGATTAAGTCAACTTTTGCGGGTTTGGTCAGCAGACCCATGTCTATCCGAATGGTTATCGAGATAGTCTATCTTTGATATCGGGTTTCTCCCATACAAAAGCTGTTAGGAACCCTCATGCCAGCGGTATGGGGGAACCTCAATGGCTCTGCCATCAATGACGGCAAAGCCGTCCCCGAGGTACCTGTATTCCCTTCCACGGGCCGCCGTATCTGCCCGCTCGATCTCCCTATGATCATCCTCTCTGGCCAAACCCCTGATACGGTCGGCCTCTGTCCTGATGTCTTCCTCCTCTGTATGGCCTTCCTGCTCGGGAGGATAGAATTTAATGAGCATCATGACCATGTCAGGTTGCTCAACAATGGTATAGGAGAGCTGGCGAAGGTTCAGCCGGATCAAAAATGGCTCTGAGAAGTGATAGATAGGATAGGGGATCCTATCGTTGTTCTCAAACCTATTTACCAGCTCATCCAGAAGTATATCAATAAAGGCCGGGTCTGTAGCCATGTGCTTGGCGATCATGGCGTAAATCTCCACGATGCTCAAAGTAGATGGGTCCGGGGCGCTCTTGGTATTGGCCATAGCGGTAGTACTAAGGTCTACGAAGTCGAGCGGTGAGGCGCCGGCGGCGAAGGAGACGGCAAAGGAGGTGCTAGGGTTAAGCAAAACGCACAAGGCGGAAGAACAAAGGTCGTCCGTGGCGATGGCGGGTGTCGGCTCCAGACCGGTCGGGAGCCCTTGGAGGCAAAGGCAAAAGCAAATAACAAAAAAAATTGTTAAACGGCGGTTAACTTTTGAAATTTTAAAATTTTCCTTAACTTTAAAATTTTATTATTAAAAAATAATTATACCTTGAAATACAGGAGGCATCTGGGGGCGTAGGCTGCATTATACGTGCTCCCCTTAGGTTGGGGTCATCGAAGACAAGCGGGCGCTCGTTGACTGGCGGGCCAGCGTTGACTTCGGTCGACGGATGGTCGCCGGCATTCGGGCTCTTCTTATGATGACAAGGCGGCCAAAAACCAAGCGGCCGAGTTGGTTCTTGGGCACCGCCCTTGACTATTTTTCGTAGGAGACGGCGGCTCTAGGATAATTCAAGTATGTCCGATCCAATGGACGCATTTGCTCTTCATCCGAGCCACCCATTGATATTTACAATGCCCCCAATCTTGGGTCTTGGAGTCGCCCCTATCCTCTTTAAAGCTACAACTTCTTAATTTAACCTAACACCGTGCCAAACATCAAAGAGGACTAACAACACATTAACTTAGCCTCCTCCTAACTACCGTGCTACGAAGTTAGTGTTTGGCGCTGCTATGATTTCGAAAAACCAAATCACGGCTCGATACCACTCGTGGACGCCTCCTCGAATATATATCGACCCCGCCAGATACATACGGGACTTTCCCCTCCCATGGCAACCATCGGAGCCAGAGGGCCCTCCATCTAACCCGGCCGCACGTAGAAACGCCAGTGAAGGACCACGGAGAGGTCATTCGCCCACCTTCGATGGGCCCTACGCCGCGGAAGCATGAATACAAGGGTTAGCACACAAAGATAAATCACATATAAATAACCACCACGAAGGGTGACACATCCATCCAAATACCAGCGGCAAGAATATGCATCTAAGACTAAGAGAACACCCAAAACCCGGGTTCTACCCCTCCGGACTCTAGTGGGGAAGCGTGACGGCCCGGGTCTCGGAGATCGGCGGGGCCGAATCTTGGCATGGCGTTGGGCGGCATAGAACATCGGCTAGGGTTGTCCACTCCATCCGCCCCTCACATTGCACACTTTGCGGATGGGTCGAATCACGCTATGGCGCTATAGCCTTCGGAGCGTAGACTCTAGGGATCACCCTTTGAGTCTACTCGGGTTCATGACACCTGGTCCGATGAGGCGCTGAAGTGAGGCGTCCCCTTCCAGGATCACGGTGGTGTGTCGTGGGTGAGCTAGAGAATGCGTGCGCGATCAGGCCCCCCGCATCCGTGCCGACTTACTCACCCTAATTCTACTCAAAGTGCATGGTGCCTCATGCGGGTCACACCACTACACCCGAGTGTCGGACCCATGCAGAGCCCTCCACGTGGCCAGGCTATCGAGGCCTAGCCCACTCAGGGAGTCTCGGGGGATTTTTATGCTCGTGCAAGACCCCACCCCTTCACCATTTCGCCCCTTGTCCGGTGCTAAGCCGGACATTAGCGCTATGACCCTGGGCTCTTGTGCCGCAGGCGAAAACTAGTAGGGCATTTAAGGAAGTACTAGGAGCATTCTATACTTGAGCTCGGAGGCCTCTACCCCCTTTTAACCCACATTTCTTGGAATTTCTTGAACTAACTCATAGAGACATCGACCATTCCATCTGAGCATCATTCATAATTGAACAATATTCCTAGTTACCAAAGAAGGGTTAATCTGAACCAAAACTAGTCGACAAGAACACCAAAGTATTATTCTACAAATTGCAAATTAAACTACCAGCGACCCAGTTTTGGCTAGAGCCGTTGTCGAGGGTGCCTCCATAGCTATCTTGGGGTGGCGATGAACGGTTAAAGGGTGTCTTGGCGATTGGGCGAGGTTCAGCAGCTGGGCCCTGAGCGCTTAGCTGCTTCCTGGTGCTGGTTGGGTCGAAATTGGGGTGAGATGGGGGTGGCGCTGTCACTTGGTGGCTTGGTTTAGAAACCCCCATGCTAGCCACCCAGGTTATGCCAAATGGCGCCTTCCCACCATTAGGTGTCTTAATAGCAAGTATTTAGGTAATTATCCTTTATAATTAAGTTAGCATAGCTAATTAAATCCATTGTGGCCAACCCCCTAGGTCAACATGCCCCATAGTTGTGTATCTATACCGGGTGACGTGTCAATATATTTATACGTATACCGTATAAATACTTGGAACGTCACAAAACTTGATTTCCTGACTACCTAAGAGATGTTGTTTTCCCAAAACACAATCATCTACCAAACAATGGACAAGTATTTCTTCACTTACTGTGCTAATGTATTGATAATGGTCTTTCCTTTGTCACTATTTGATTATTATAGTACGTTGCTAAGGAGCTAGCCTTCTATTCTTGGACTTACATGATAATATTTAATATGCTTACATGTTTCAAAAATTGTAGAAATTACAAGCAAGCTCCACCTTAGAAGCGGTGGAAAAAACAAGGTGAAAACCGTCTGCAGTACATGCTCTGAAGACAATGAGATGGACAATGTTTGCAAGAATTGTGGCGGCCGTGATGTGACATATGGTATGTCGGAGACAAGTCTCCCCACCTTTAAGAGGTAATACGGAATTATAAGTCACACAGAAGTTGTTCTTCCACTTCAATGAGCAAGGCCAAGGGGATCGACAAAAGGCCAGCGCCTTTAAATTGTCAGAACCTTGGCTGGAAGGATTTGGAGGCCGGAACCCTGACATCTAGGGAGCTCGGAATGGAGATTTCCAGGGTGAGAGAGAAGCTTTTCAACACCGGGAACTTCACGTCCAACGTGCTGAAGACTTTAAAGCACTCTACAGTTACTAAGGATGTAGTTCAGAAAGAGAAAACTCTAGAAGCGACTGCAAGTCAGGAAGCAAAAAGTACACGAGAGGATTCAGATGCTGATGAAGAGGATGAACTGGTCGATTCCCAATTCTTGGATCCAGATGACCAGATAAGAAAATCACAGAGAGGGGCCCAAAAGATGGAGCGGCTGGCTCAATATTATCCATTGGGAATTGGACACAAGTTGCTGCTAGACATAAGACGGTTGAAGGTTTGCACTTGCGATGCGGTCCTGTTCAATCACAGGGAATTTAATCCAGCACACATGCTAGAGATTCTGAACCTCATGGTGCGTCATCCCGTTGCGGATCCAATGCCTGCGGATATCATACCATTCAACAGAGCTACCAGTGAGTTGTTCAGGTGGACAAGACCTGAAGGGAAAAGATGTGAGGTTTTGGGTAGTGGATAGTCAGCATTCAGTGAAGGCAACACAAGTATTGCAGACGGAAAAGAAAGTGTCGCAAAGGATCAAGGACCAATATTCCAAACGAGAGTGTAGAGTTCTCTCAGCGGACACGCCACCAACGGAGCTCGCCATCATTAGCCACTGTTAGAACACAATAGCAGCAAGTGCCAGCTACATAAGGTACATTACTGTCTCTGCTTCGGGGCGATTCTTGACTCGCGAGTCGAGAAAGCCCCCGAATCCTCTGGTTCCTCTGTTCCTCTGGGGTTTCTCGGCTCGCGAGTCGAGAAAGCCAGAGGAATACAGGAAAGCAGAGGATGTGTGGGCTTTCTCGACTCGGGAGTCGAGAAAGCCCAGAGAAAAAGGGAAAGTAAAAAATGCGGGGGCTTTCTCGACTGAGGCAAAAAGGGAAGAAGAGGACGCGGGGGCTTTCTCGACTCGCGAGTCGAGAAAGACCCCGAATCCTCTACTTTCCTGTGTTCTTCTGGCTTTCTCGACTCGCGAGTCGAGAATCCCTAGAGGAATAGAGAGAACATTAGAGATTAAAGGTTTAATGAGTGAAAGCATCGAGCCTTCCTAATCTTTCTTTTCCCGCCTCTTTGGGTAATGTAGCTTAGTTTATATATTCTAAGTTCCATCGTTCAAAGAGGCGTGAAAGCAAAGATTTGGGAATGCGCGATGTTTTCACTCTGGCCTTCACTCTGCTTCTCTGTTTTCTCCTCTCATGTGGGTATTCTCGACTCGCGAGTCGAGAAAGCCCCTGCATCCTCCTTTTTTTTGTTTCCTTCTGGGAAAGTAGAGGATACAGGGGCTTTCTCGATCATTGAGTCGAGAAAGCCAGAGGCCAAAAGGGAAAAAGAGGATGTGGGGCCTTTCTCGACTCGCGAGTCGAGAAAGACGTCGAATCCTCTATTTTCCTTTATTCCTCTGGCTTTCTCGACTCGCGTGTCGAGAATACGCAGAGGAGAACAGAAAACAAGCATGAAAGGATCCATTAGAGATTAATGGCTGGTGAGTGAAAGCATTGAGCCTTCCCAATCTTTCTTTCCCTGCCTCTTTGGGCAATGTAGCTTAGTTCATATTCTAAGTTCCATCATTCAAAGAGGCGCGAAGGCAAGATTTGGGAATGCGCGATACTTTCACTTTGCTTTCTCGACTCGCGAGTTGAGAAAGACTCCATATGGCTTCCTCTGTTTTCTCCTCTCCTGTGGGTATTCTCGACTCGCGAATCGAGAAAGCCCCTGCATCCTCCTTTTTTCCTTTCCTTATGAGTATTCTCGACTCGCGAGTCGAGAAACCCTGTGGATGTACTCCTTCCATGCTCTGACATTGTTCCATTTATTGAATGCAGCCCGTATCCTGACCAGATCATACATGCTCGACAACAGTGGAAAGCATTGGATTGTCCTCCGCGGCCTAAAGGAAACAGGGCTTCCTCGGATAAGTGGAAGACCTTCGAGAAACTCTACAGATATGTTCTTCTGGAAGGCCAGGAAGATGATGAGGGGGATGATGAAGATGAGAAGAAGAAGAGAACACCAAGAAAGGGCAGGGAGTCTCTATCTGACCAATATGACCTCATTCTATGCAGTGAGGCAATCTGGAAAAAATGGACTGAGA
>JAJEKV010001012.1:0-47485 GCA_021234155.1 Isoetes taiwanensis | reverse complement strand
CCTATTAGGCTAATGAGTGAGCCCCGCAGCCCAAAGCGCGAGAATACGGGACGCTGTCGGCTGGCAATGAGGCATTCTGCACATATAATAGTATGCGAGCTGATGGAGGATTAGTTTTGGCCAGCGCCTGGAACCGCTAGTGGTATTTGAACCGCGAGTTTCGCCGCAATGCCGTTCATGGCATACATTACGGTCATGAATGGCAAACAGAGAACGTATTGGTAGTAGTTAAAATCCTTCAGCGCCCTACTTAAACAAATATGGATGACCTGGCATGTCCACAACTATAAGCAAGTCTTTGACTTTGTTTTGGGCCATAGCGGCCAGTGCTCCTAAGATCATAGCTAGCCAGCTGAAATAGAGATATTGCTGTACAAAGTAGGGGCCAGAGAGCAGAGGCCAGTTCCTCCAAAACTCGTGCTGGCGTGAGTTTCCCCATTGATGCGCCTCGTCGACGATGCCAAGTAACCTCTTCGCGGTTGCCGCTACCAGCCAACTGCTCCAGTTTGCCTGCGCTCATCCCACGCCTGGGGAAGGCGTATCAGAATTCGTTAAACCCGACCCACAAGAGTGAAACAAGAAGAGTCAACCCCTATGATCCCGCATTGGCGCCAGCATATCCGAGGCCCCACCTGACACCGCAAAGAAAGCCGTGGCTGAGATCCACCTTCTTCCGGCACGCTCCATTCCCCGTCCCCGGCGGGATGCCCGCCATACCTGCGGACGCGGTACACCATGAAAACTATGAAGAAAAACACAAAATATATTGGGCTGTGAGTAGTTTTAGGCAATGTAGCAATGCGAACGCAGAACCTCGTGAACACTGTGTGCCCGCCATTATATAGACCGGAGGTTCATTCCGCTTAGAAAGCGCGACCGCAAGCCGCGACCGTGCGTGGTGGTTGCCCATCATACTGCTCTAACCTAAACCCTTCTGCTGGCAGCGTGGCGGACTTCCTTCCACGGCTTCTTCTTCGCCCCGTTCATAGCCATGAAGGTACTAAACGTCCTATCCCTTTGGACTCGCCGGTATGTCTATGTTGTTCGGCAGTGTCGTCTCCACGCGTCTCCAGCAAAGCAGTGAAGAATCTCATGCTCACCTCGACGGGGCCGCGGGGCCAGTTGACCGGTAGGAGGGGAGTGATCGGATCTCACGCCAGGCCGCTCCGCATGACCGCCTGAGGAAAGTTCTGCAGATCTTATGCACTACGGCTATAAATAAGATCCCGAAAGAGACCACTAGGACACACCGAACAAAGTGATTTCTATATCCAAATGTAAAAATCTTAGCCGATTTCAGAGTCAGTCACCCAGCCCAATCCATGACTGGACAGGTAACCACGCCGGATGCCTCAAAACCCGCCAAAGTACTTCTACCGCATGCGGCCTAAACAAACACTCATATCCTGCCTTGCTTAGTCGGAAGCAGTAGTGTTAGTGTTAAAGCCCCCGTGACAAACACATGTTGAGGGCCTCGGGCACCGGTCACCATCCAGCCGCCTGATTGGGATGCTGGTCTGAAAGAAGCGCGACAAGCAAGTATGGTGGAGGCCTGTGACCCACTGATTCTAGTTGATCGAAGTGTTGTGTTTTCACCCTCCTATCCCGTTTGCCCCGCACCTCCAACAATCCCCATCTTCGATGAGATCCCTGAGCGTCACATCGGCCAGCTAAAACAAACAACAATGATATTCCAGAGAATGCGCCTAAAATAGAATATTTTGAGCCGGCTTCCAAAGGGAAAATTCAGGGTCTCTTTCTTGGTGCTAAGTGATCACATGCGAGGAGAACGTGAACTCTGGGGCTCGATAGCGTAACACATGACCATTGGATCACGCCGATCATCAGCGCCGCTGCGAGAGTGGGAAAATAAGACGACAATGGTTTGTTACCCAAAACGCGTTTGATGATCCGAACGCGTACCAATAGTACGCATGCGGAGTTATACCGTGAAGATTAGCCGCATATAACAACCGCCTATGGCTGGAAGGCGGTCATAGGTGTGTCAGCGGCGACTAATAGGATGGTTATTAGAGACCGATAGGGGTTCTTCTTCTTCTTCTTCTTCTTCTTCTTCCCTCGGTCAGAACCACACGTGCGAGTTATTCCCGCATGTGTCATCCCGCGGTGATTCAGAGCCGCAAGCCGGCCCGCTGCGAAAAGTACGGGATGGCAGAAAGTATACAGTCCAGGACTCAAGTTTGAGGGCTTCGGTTTCACCCGAACTGGCGTGTTTCCGCAGTACACGCCTTCCTTCGGCGTATCGGGAGTACGAGGCTGATTATCACCGCACCGAATGGCATCCTTGTATAAAGGTTAGATCGTCGACTATGAATATTTGGTTTTTGCCGTAGTACACCGCCAGGCTAGTGTAATCTCTGCAATACTTGGGTAGCCGAGGTACCCGCCTGGCTCTGCGGTCTGATCCTGTCCTATAGGCTGAGAGTCCATCCGAGCGATTGCTCTCCTTGCGGTTCCCGTGGACGCACCCCAAGGCGCTGGCCACGGCAAACTGAGCCAACTCCACATTACGTACCACCCACGAGACTGTGTTTCTATAGGAAAATACAACCCCACGAATTAGCGGAATGAGGGTTGTGTTAGTAGGGACATCCGCAACCCATAAATCGTGCTCAAACATCTCTTTCTTTTTCCTGATCATTCTTCATGTTGCACTGGAGTTACCTGCGGGAGTATACAGCCCCAAGGGAGACACTTCAAGGTGAACAACCAAAGGCAGGCCTGTTTGCTGTTTAGGCTACTCTGCATTCCAGCCACCGGGTCTGGAATGACACCATAAGTGCCTCCGGTCCGAGCCAGGTAGTCTCCTATCACTCACCAGCCCATTATCCCCAGCCCTGATTTCAGAGACCTGGATAGATATTCTTAGGCCTAATTGGCGGAATATCTTCTAAACCCGCCAAGATATTACGAGTCCTCCGTCCCGGATCATCTTCTCTGTCTGCCGGGGTACCAAAGACTCCCCATGTTCAACTGTGAAGAGTAAGAGACATAAAGAACTCCAACGCTCCATCATCAGCTTCGGAGCGTCCGCCACACTACTCGGAGTATGTATGCGGATGATGGCCTTTATCTGCTTGAGTAACCATCTGACGGTCCTTCGGAGACGATATTGCCGCTTCTTTGCGGCTGTCAAGAACATCTAGCGAATCCGGACAATGATTGCATTGGTGGCTCAACAGTTCCTCCCGACGGATACGGAAGAGCGGTACGACTTCTATTTGGAATCGAGAATTTCAAAATTGTTGCCGAAACTACTGGTGTCCGCACATTATATGGCTGGGAAGATGGGCTAAAATTTAAATCATCCCAAGTGCTGCTAATGCGCCACCAAGCCTATTTCTTTCGGAAGCCCTCACTAAAACAGGATTCCCCAATAGGCTGCTAGTGCCAGGTAAACCTTCGTATTGGCTGGAGGAAAGATGAGGAATGGTGAGAGGAATTAACGTGGTGCTGACTAACCTCCATGATGTTTAACAAGTCGGGTCCTATGTCGGTCAAGTATAAAGCACCGACGCAAAGAAAAAGGGCTGAAGAAACCAGTCCATGACCAGCATAAGTAGAATGCTACCTTCGATTCCTGCACGTTTAGACTGGAATATACCGTCCTGAAGCGTACCAAGAGTAGCAATATTTTTCAGATCGATTTCCTCTATTTACGGAATGGAGGGCGTACGCAGCAGCAATCACGCCTAAAGCAGGTAGAGTGGAATGCCGCGTACGTGATGCATGGTTAAACGGAAACCATGTAAATTCAATTTCGAAGGAATTTGCCGAGATTACAATCCAGCCAGAAAAGCTCTTCATGTTTCGGATGAATTTGAATATGAAAATCCGCGAAAATTAACGTGGAAGGCGATCCGCGCGATTAAGCCGCAAACCGGTTAATAATATTTGCACACGTCGTTCCGCCCGTATGAAATAGCAAAATAGCCAGGCGAACACGGATCCGAGTGATGTAGAAGCAGTGAGAAAACCACAGGCGGCTTTGATCTTTCTGTCTAAACCCCGTATTCCTATAATAAATAGAGTATGGAGCAGGAGGAATCACATCTTTCTTTTTTTCTTCCCTTCTAGAGAACTGGGTAGGCATATTTTTCGAATAGACAGTTCACGCATCTTTTAGATTTTGAATGCGCTATCGGTGACACGGTGGTGGAGAGACTGATGATATCGTCCGGGTGACTCCAGTGTTGACCACTGACCCATACAGACGTGACTATGAATGTGACATTCCCACACCCGCGCGCGAAAGTGCGGGCTGATATCACCTCGCCGGTCTGCACACCCCGCGCCCTCGTATTGGCGTGATTCGCCAAACGTGGCCTGCACCTCCCGCATCATTAGCGACAAATACGACCTCCGGCAGCACCTCTTCCGCATCCATACAGTACCCGCAGGCGGGATAACGCCTGATCGGAGATGTGCTTTTTACGGTATCAGGAGACCGATTCTCACCCTGAAGCGCACACGCCCCAGCCCGCACGACATATACCGCTATGCAGGGATCCGCACAGTACGCGCAATCATGATAACGCTGAATTGAAAATGCTACTGTATACTCTTTCTCATAACTTTCGATACTGCATTCAACTTACTGGTAATAGGACTAAATGCAATAATTCGCTGCGGAACAAAGGATACCATCTATACTCATAGTATAGCCGAGGCATCGAAGTACCGAATATGTCACGGGCATTAGCGCCACAGTAACTACCAACCTTACCCGGAAAAAGGAGATACGAAGGTAATCGAAGAGGTGCAATTGGGTGACCAATACTCTTACATTCAGTCATATCTTAAATCAGGATAACAAAGAGAATGGTGGCTTCCCAACGGGGACAATTTGAATAAATCACGATGAAATGTCGGAGCCAGAGATTCTACGTAACGGAGTTGTTTCTTTTGTGAATCTTCCACCACTTACTCTTTACTGGATCAAGAAAAGCGGCTAAGACGAGAAAACGCATCGCAAAAGCAAGAAGCTCCTCGACATGCAGTAATTTCCTGGTCCATTTGGGTCTAGGTATATGAAAATGTAGGATGTCGTTTTTAGTCTTTTATCGGCGTGGCGACTCCAGGAAGAGGAAAGGCGCGACGAGACTCTTTATTTCACGCCGAGATATCCATTGCCGCCTTTGTCTCAAACAGCGCCTTCTATCACTCTTCGGAGTTGAAACTGCGGCCGAGTCGTCCACTAAACCTTCTTCATTCCGGACCACGATATTAAATCGAAGGCCCCGGAAGCGCCCATTTCCAAAATCCTGCAACACTAACAGTCGGTTTTCCGAATCTTTGGGAAGGAGAAGCTATGTGACCTGCCAATGCTATTGTTAACCCTCTCAAGCGGCCCGAAATGGTGCCCTGATCCCGCTCCGCCCGGCGGTCTGAAATCCAAAGTTTTCCTGAGTCCCCTCGCCAGGGAAGCCATCGCTCCATCACACTTTCTTCGAGGAGAAAACGCAGATAAAACCAGCCGTTTTAACGCGCGAAGTTAAAGAAACTACTATGGGGTAGAAGCTTGATGACCGAAGAACATTATTTGGTTATATACCATGTTTTTAAAACCATTGACTTTGGGGAAATAAGTCAAACATTCAACATATAGACCGAAGTGCCTATCGCCGTAGCCGGTAAAGGCTCATTCTTCTTCATTTTGTCTTGTTTCCCCTATTTCAGACTCCCCATCTTCGGCTGATCATCTCCTTTCTGTCGCCAACATAACAGCAAGCTTGTATGCCGCGTAGTTCTCTCCTCGGTTTTGCTTCTTTATGAGATGCGGCACGATCTCCGCCGTTGTCGCCGCGTCCAACGGGCTTCCAGCTCGCGATTTGAAATTTCACGGCTGACACTTTGATATTTATACGTGCGTGTCGGCCGCACACTACTACAGTTGGATGGCTTCTGATAGGAAAACCCTGTTTTTCTCCTCGGCTATGGGGCAGCGAATGCGAGAGTGTTCTAAAATGGTTTTATACGGGTGATGATTACATCACCTGTTAGTACCAGACCTGCGTATTTCCATTTCCTCCCCTTCGAACCCCGAAGGCATCGCCCAAGCTCCTACCCGACCTACTTGGGTCCAATTCATTTAGGGGATATTGATACAAATAAGAGATAGTTACTTCCACCTTCTGAGAGTACGCCGTCTCACTTTATTCGGCAATAGAGTTATGCAGTCCATGGTGCTACTTGCTGGCAACATGACATGCATGCGGCGCAGGTTCCAGGACCATCCTGTCTAGCAAGTATAGCAATTATGCAGGAGTCCAAGCCCAGTTTGACTGGCTTGCCTGTCCGGGTTCAAGGTCATCATGATTGTCTTACAAGGTAATCAAGTGAGAGTCTTGCTGCTGCAAATGCGAGAGTGCTCGCGTAATGAGAAGGCGCACCAGAATGCTTTGTTAGGCTAGGCCCGGGGCTTAGTAGGAATCGAACCTTACACTGCTAGTGCGTTTTTTAACCACCCAAACTTGCATAGGCCCGCTATTGATCAGCGTTACCGCAAAGCCAAGCAATGTCCTTGCTTGTTCGAAAAGCCCCGGAGAGCGGCCGAGTGGTTAAAAGCGACAGGTTCCAACCAGCTGAACAGAATATCTAGCCGGGTTCAGAATCTGCCTCCCACCAACCGGCGCGTCAGTAGTCCTTATCATCCTGACAGATTTCGTTTCTACTCCTCCATGGCGTCGAAACAGTAAGATACGGAACCAACCCCAACTCCTTTGCCGGTACGCATGCATGGGAGAAGATAACTAACTTCAACTACTGGTCATCGGTACCGCTGGTTTGTTTCAAGTAGCTAACGTAATAAAAAAGAATAAGTTTAGCCTGAATTCTTTTTTTCATTGCCTGCCCACATTCCGTCCTGCCCACGTTTCATGACTGCCGTAACTGGTAAAACACCCAAAGCCTAAGAAAGGCGCGCACTGACGAGCGTGTGAAAGGGACTTTGACCAACCGCAGCCCGCCGATGCCCCACCGGTGAGCTTATCACCATTCATATATTTAATACTACCACATTTCCAGATGAAGTATATAGACATCGTATATATCAGCGACCTTCAATATCGATCAGCGTATGAGTATTCCCATTATAGAATATCATGGTGAATAGTCGAGCAACAGCCAAGTCCTTCGTCTGCAGTTGTATTATCACCTTTTTCACGTCACACAATGTCGAAATCCGCATGTATACTTCTGCG
This sequence comes from Isoetes taiwanensis, assembly GCA_021234155.1. Lineage (NCBI taxonomy): Eukaryota > Viridiplantae > Streptophyta > Lycopodiopsida > Isoetales > Isoetaceae > Isoetes > Isoetes taiwanensis. Next base: position 40,262 of record JAJEKV010001012.1, on the reverse strand, counting down.
TGCAGTGCCCTGGAGAATTCACCACCCACGATTGGCCGTGAGCCGAATCGGAGTGAGATGAGAAACTGGATGTCGCCTTTCATGCTTTGTCTTTCTTGGGTTCGTCGAACCTCATTACTCATTTGTTTCTCTGCACGCCACATGCGATGGAACTAACTTGAATCATCTATCTGAAGTGCTTATCCGAAGAGCGTTCGTCACAATTAACGGGCTACTTGACCACGGAGCGTGAGCCGCTTCACCCACCATACATCAGGTCTGCGCGGTGGGCTGAGTGGGCCGTTGCACATCCCTGGCACGCACCTCAGGGTATCGTGTCCAAATCCCACCCTTCCGTTGCTCATCGCGCTGTTGCGCCGCCTCGAGCCGCACCCCTGCAGTATAAAAGACTCCCCTGGTAAAATAGTGAAGAGCGGTAAGCGCGCACGTACCTATCTTCGAACTTCCTATTTGGTGTTCGGCTGTGCTGGGAGGTCGTGCGGGGCTATGTATGATCTGTAGACCGACTAACTAGGAAATCATTTAGGATACGGGCCGATCTAGGAGGCTAGCGTGAGCAGGCCTGAAGGTTAACACACACACATCTAGCCATTTCATTAACATTAATGAGAGGGAAGAAGAAGGATAAGCAGCAAGCCGACGAGTACGTAGCCGAGCCGTGGCAACCAACATGCATGAGATGTGAGCTTAGCTTAGCTTAGCCAGCCAGCTTTATGTAAATTTTTGTCCCTGCGCCAGCGAAGACGCGAGCCGCCACTGCTCCGATACCAGAGCAGGCATCGAATCTTATAAATTCAACGTATGGTACGGTCCTTAAAACTTAAACTACAGTAGGAGGCCACCATGCGCATCCACGAATTTAATCGAGCCATTCTAAGGGAAAAGTTCGAGTCCTCTACCCAAAACTGAAACCAGAAACGAGAGGAAATGGAATGGAAATGCGAGAGGAGCAGCCAGCAAAAGAAAGAAAGAAAGGAAGAAAGAAGAAAGGGGTGGGTATAGCGGGACTTGAACTGCGACCATTAGGTTAGCGCCCATGCCACCACCTATTTCATACACCTGAACGAAGCTTTTAAATCCAATTTCCAGTAACCTGCTATGTACACCCTCTGCATGTTTTCGCAAGTAAACCGAGAACTCAACAGGCTTTCAGCCGCCCTTAAAACACTGGCATATGACTTACCAAAAAGGGAAGGAGAGAGAAGATTTCCAGCAGCCAAGTCTCATTAATTGATTGTTATAACGTATACTGCTGCACTTAAATCAGAGACAAACAGTGAGGAACCTTTGATACCAAACCAGATCGGGAAATTTGGAACAGAATAAAGAAATGAAGAATGAGGGGCAGCCAACCCTAAAAAGAGCAATGTGCATAGACTGTCATTAAGATCATACAGCGGTATGCCTCACCTAAAGAGCGAACCCTAGCAAGAATGATTCACTTGCAGCCCAACTAATTCAGCTTCTGCTTCTGGGTAGATCAAACGGGAGCCCTATTAGTTTCTGCTTGGGGACAGAAATACAACATAATCAAAATAAACAGTTGGAATGCTAAACCATATCTGCCGCGCGATGACAATCTTAAATGCAGACCACGATGAAGTAATAGCAGTTGAGACCAATGGAGACTGCGGCGAAACGTACTTGCTTGTGATCGTAATGCTCCTGAAAAGCGGTCAGATAGATAAACCACCATCCACCACAGCCAGCGGTGTAGAGTCCTCCTGAACCGTACGAGCACGCTCACGCATACGGCTCTATCCCCAAACTCGCTTGGTGGAAATGTGATGTGTTTTATAGCTTGTTTCCGAACATCTTCTTCTTTCCTCCGGCCGGGGATGGTTAACATATCGTGTATTTCAGTCGAGAAACGACCCCTTTCCCAACCTTCCTTTCCTGGGCAATGTGTCCTCTGGATCACCAGTACAACTGGCTTGATACGCCTGTACCAGGGTTCCCATCCCCTAGTATTAGGAAATCGAGATGATGCCGTCTCAACTAGGAATATGTTTGCCAGTGTTATGAGCGGTCCCAGCAGGAGAGGAACGTATGCCACGTGACGCACCTCATCCATCTCGTAATGCAGCAAGCAGCAAGAAAGAAACCACCACCTAGGGAAGCAGCGTAGACCTAGGACTTCTGTCCTCCCACAGCACCAAACGGCTGCCCTACTTTAGCCACCCTGCCGCATAATTCCATAAACACCGAAAAGGAATGGCGAATAAATAAGCAAATTTGCGCTGAAATTCCACGCTAATCATATATGACGGGCCTGAGGCGAAACCAAACCAATATAGATGTAAATTATTGTATACCGAGGAGGAGGGAAATTAAGAATTACTCGGTAAAATAGGTTCTTTTAGAATTGATTTCCTGGAACCATCTGCTGATAGAGCAATCCTCAACCACGCATCGGGACCTTTCCGCAGGATGCTGCCGCGTATCTGAAAAGCTACCCGTGGAGGTGGTATATTATTCCGAAAATTTGTTTGCATTAATGATATATATGGCTTCGTTTTACCTTTCTCTGCCGGAATGTACGCCCGCCACGGCCTACGGCCATATGTCAATAGCCGCAGTCAGTCGCGATCCCACTGCTTGCTTCTCGGCTACTCCCCGCTTCTGGGCTTGCTGGTACCTAAACTTCAAGCAAGTAGAAGGACCTCCGGGCCAACAGGCAGGTGTACCTTCTATACATAAGTTAAATAATTTTGGTCCCTGCATGCCTTGAGACAAATGAACCTGTTCTTGCCCCAACTGAAATCCACCTTTAAGCCTCCATTCTGGTCTGCTCTGTCGCATAGAACTTGAGCCCTGCGGAACGTACTTCTTTCTATGACGAAGAACACCCTACGGATGGAGTAACTCCCTTTGGTGAATGCGCCAACAATGGATAGGATACGGTGAATGACCGAACCACGCCTGCGTGAAATGCCGATGCCTATAGCCAGTTTCAGCCACAAGTAAGATGCCGCCCGATGACCGGAGATTGACAAATACCACGGATTATTGGGTGGAAAAGTACCTGTAATAGTTATTGAGAACGATAACCCCGTGGCTGTGGTGAACACATGAGGATAGTGCTTCTGCCATTCCACCTAGACTGTAAATCTAGAGCCAGCTGTAGTAATCCACCAGCCTCGTTTGGAACTTGCCATTATGGCATGATAGGCCTGAGCGCGCTCCAGGTAAGCGAATAGAGTATTTTGGCAACCCCAAGGATCACCATCCCACCTCAAATGAATATTCCTGCACCTCTACTGTAAGTTGGCGGAGGTTTTATAAATATTTGAGGAGAGGCTGCTGATAAGTTCACGACTTAACAGATGGGTAATTTGAATGAACGGAAGCGAGGTCCCAATTGCACGGTTTTGTGCGATGTCCTTCGTGTGGTAGATTCATGCATAAATATCGTGGGGTCGTGTATAAAGACGTTCAAAAGAGTTTCAAAACCAGGAGGTGCCCGCCTCCTGAGAAGTAAGTGGTGACAACACCGCCCGGAAGGCTGAGCTCCTGGTGAACCCAGACAAAGACTTTGGATCTACTGAATGATAAGCATTTTATCGCAAATTTGCTTGTTGCTTTCTTCTTCCTTCCCCGTCTAATTTTCATTCCTAATAAAGAGATAACCCCAACCCAAGAGGTCTCACAGGCACGCCAGAGGCACCGTCGCCTGCTAAAGCTGTCGCAGGCATAGCTATCGCCCACCTTTTTATCTTGATATCTATCTTCGGTCTTGTTGATATGATCTAGTTAGCGACAGCAGTGTTACATAGAAGCAGCAATTGCTGTGACCATGCGTGGTTCTTCTTCTTTATCTCCCCATCTCTATCTCCAAGAAGAAGAAAGAAGAGAGTCACTTCTGCCAATACTCATTAAAGAGGCAGCGTCTGCGCCTGACCTTCGCTGAAATTCCACTGCGTCCTACAAATTCGAGGCACAACGCAATGGCCGTTCCAATAGCGAATTCTGGCGAAGGGAGCAAAATACTTAATCGTCACCACCCAGTTCGAACGAGAAATGAAATGAAAAGAACTGAATACAGCAAAATATTGATCAAATTGAAGGAATAAAAATGAGAATGTTTTTTCTATTTGAGAAAATCCCCTAAAAGACCTAAAAAGATAAAGTAATTTGAAATACGATGGACTAGATCCCGCATAAATTATGCTTTTGGATCACACGCTGAAGCCAAATGTGAACACCCGCTGGCTTCGGCATTGAGAGCAGATTCGGACCATCTTTCTAGGGTTTGTAATCCAAATACATTGTTATGAGTAAGGTTTGAAATGTTCATTCGAATCTCTGAAACAAACCACGGATACGCGTTCCTTCCTTCACTCCTCTTTGATAGCCCATTGCTAGGATCTCAGCTTTGTCAGGTATCCAACGGGAGCACGATGGAACAACCGGATGCTCAAAAAAGAGAACAAGAATGATGAGAATGGGCTGAATCGGCGTCACGAACGCTGGGCAGCCGGTAAGATGTGAAAACACCCTGATCCTACCCCAGACCTTGGACATTAGGTAAAACGCCTGGCCAGCATGTACTGAAAGATTTTATATATGGAGAGAGAGGAGATATACAAAGTTGACAACAGCCAGCAACATTTGTTAGCAGAAGAAACAAGGCCATTATAGCCATAGGTTCACCTGTACAGTCGGCTGTCGTCGAAGGAGAACTACAGAAGGCTGGCTTGGCAAAGCTTAATTTAAAACTCTTGTAGCCCTGTTCCAAATCAGAGTAATCAGATTGCCAAAGACTAAAACTTCTGATCAGCCCCGATTTCCCGCGGACGCCGCCCCGCCCTGAGCCAGCACTGCTCTCAGTAGCCAAAAGGTGGGGCATGGATTCTTCAACAACACAACCGCTTCGGTTAGGTTTCGTTATTAGCGTTGTTACTTTTCTGCCGCCGGATCGTCCGTGAACGCAAGTCAGGTGATGATTTGGGCTGGCCTTAGGTGACCCGAACCCGCTGGCACGCCAGTGGGCGGCGCGTTTTACCGAATTCCAACTATAGGCCTGAGGAGAAGGCAGATGTGAAGCAAGACAGAACCTGGCATGGCATAATCAAAGGCCCAAAACCCAATCTTGCACCTCAATGGCTCGTATCCTCGTTCCAGGTTGCCCGAGGATGAAAGCTACCGAATCTCTTACCTTTGACGCGCTGAAAGAAAGCGGAGCATGATCGAAGGACGCCGTTCGCACCTCAACGGAGAACCGCATAGAGAAGATTTCATTGATGCTTCGCCACCTTCCACACCAACTTAGCTACACCGCCATGAACAAACTGGTACATCATTAGGGGTTGGACCACCAACCTCGTACTAGTGCTTCCGGCAATTCCTCTTCTTCACTCACGGTAGATAGAAACTCGAACTGTCTCTTAATGACGTTCTAAACCCAACTCACGTACTACTTCTGATCGGCGAACAACCGAACCTTGGGACTTTCAACCCCAGGATGATGAGTCGACATCGAGCAAACACCTGTCGATAAGAGCTCTTGGAGTCATCACCTATATATCCCCGCAGCGTGCCCTTTGATCCTGCTGAGCGAGCTCCTTCACGGGACCCCATCACTATGGCCGGACTTTTCGTCCGTTCGACGGGTCAGTCTCTACAGTCAGGCAGGCTTATACCATTACGCCGATGAGCTACCTTTGCGCACTCCAGAGCTTCAGGAGGCATCCGCCCCAGATAAATCCCACCCAACGCGTGGGTCCCGATCGTTATATACCCGGCACGAGAGAGTGGTATTTCATTCAAGATGTGATACCACCATCCTAAACATTCAACCGTCACGCAAAGCTTAGCGTAAAGTACGGGGCCTTACCGTCTAATGCTGTACTCCGCATCTTTCATGAGAATTCAATTAATTGCGCCCACAACCACCCGTGCAGGGCGCAATGTTACGCCACCTTAGGATAGTTAGAGTGATGGCGCTGCTTATCAGCCCATTCAAAGCTTACACTCTCCTTTTCACCTTCCAGCACCAGCGGGCGTGCCGGACTTAAGGATCGTACAACAGTGAGGTTCCAAGCGGACAAAATACGCCAATTCCCTTCGAAATGCCGCTTTCCCATCACGTACGATAGGAGAGCACCCCCTTATCCAGAAGTTACAAATTATTTGCCTATTCCTTCAATGGCTCCTGCGCTCGGCGGTACTCTACTTGTTCGCCCAGCCACCATACAGTTCTGTCTTACGGAGCGGTTCTTTCCTGAAGCCGAAGCCCCGCTCCCCATCATCCTGATTCCTGTTCCAGTAGTTACCGCTGCATTCCTGTGTAGTACCCCACGCCCGCCCTGTCGGGGTTCCTGGGACGACCACTTGGGATGAATTGAATGCAGAAACCCCTAATCTTGTACATCGTTTTCGTCATGATTTCCCGCGTTACCTATGTCAGTATCACGATTCTTTCAGCAATACCAAACCCGCCTCTCGATTTGGCGAACGTCTCCGCCACTGACCGGTCTCTGTCGCTTCGGTGACCACTTGCCCTTGTATAATTCTGCCAGCATTAAGCTTGGAGACCATGAGCCATTACGCTGTCTTCGAAGGATGGCTGCTTCCAAAGCCCACCCCCGGCTAAGTCATCGCTTAATCTCGCCTCCTTCTTCTGCCTGGCGGATGGCTTGGGGACCTTAGCGTACGACTCCCAGCCTTGGACTTCGTGGATCAGCACCCGAAGTCTGTCTGTGTACCATGGTTGGCCTAGGTCTCTGAGCCTGTACACAGCTTTCAGCCACCAGCCCCATGGAGTGCTCTACCTCAGGCCATCATTGTATATAATGCCTCAATTCTCAATAGATTTCATGAAAACCAGCTATATCCGATCTTGGTTGGCCTTTCACCCCTAGCCACGAGTCGTCCTCGTGAATTTAGCATACGGGTTCGGTCCTCAGCGTCGTTATAAGCTCTTCAACCGCCTACTAGATCGAACGCCTGGCCAAACAGGAAACAAATTTGTATTATTCTCATTAAGTCACAAACGAATGGCTTGAAGCCGTTGCCTTATCGCTAACTGGCTGCGAAAGGTACGCAGAGTTCACTCTCTTCTCCTTCGACTGATGTCATACCATTCTCAGTTTTCATCACTCCCTTGCCCAGTGGTTTCACCTTTCCCCTCACGGCACGTGCCACGGTCATTGAGGAAGACTTAGGCTTAGGAGGGCGAACCCCCTGTTGTTGTGATATCTGCCCGTATCCGTGCCACCGTTTCTGGGAAAAAAAAGACTATGGGAACAATATATGTGGCTATCACCTCCTTTGGCAAGATTTTCCAAATCCCTCTTTCATGATTCCTGGCCTTCGGATGAAAGGGAGGCCCACCGCCTTCTCAATTGCCCAATCCGCTTGCCGCTACCAACGGAGTCTCGCCGATTCTCCTTTAGCTACTTGGATGCTCTAGTTCATGAGGGTTTGTTTAAAGCAGAGGCGCCACATTGTACGGTTTCCTCTGCTGGAGATCCATGGATCACGGGAGGATTCTTCCTCATGGCCTTCGACTTGCTTGAGCGTCCTTTCCCAAAGCCGCACCAGTCCAAATGCATTCTAACTTGAAAGAGTCTCAATCCAGCCGCCCCTACGGCCACCTTGTTACGACTTCCACCTCGGTCAATGACCCCGCCGCGGTATCCATAAGACGACCACCGATTACATTGAGGGCCAAAGGAAGCGGCGTGGAACAACAAAGTAATGTGGGTGATTCCCGATTGGGCGTGTCCACCCTATGGTGTGACGGCGGTGCCAGGCCCGAGTACTGCATCTACTGGGCGGGCATGCTGGATCCGCGATTACCAGTTGACCGCAACTCATGTTCTCGAGTTGCAGAGAAACAATCCGGACTCTTTCCGGGCAATCTTCCGGATTCGCCTGCCTTGCAGCCTTGCTTCCCGAGTTGTAATTGCCATTGTAGCACGTGTGCCCAGCCTAGTGCGCCAGTGTGGACTTGACGTCATCCCCACCGCATCACAGGCAGCCTTTGTGAGTGATATGACGCGGTACGTACAGGACTTACCAACATCTCACGACACGAGCTGACGATGCCGCACCTGTCTGAATCTGACCTGTTGGCGACAAAATCTGTTCAGTACGCCGCGCCGCGCCTGCGCGCTACCTAAACCTAAACCATGCTCCACCGCTTGTGCAGGCCCCCGTCAATTCCTTTGAGTTTCAGCCCCGGCACCGTACCCAGGCGGAGTGTTTAACGCGTATTGAGCCCTCCACGAACAAGCAAGGACGAACTCACCATCGTTTACGGTATGCATCACGGTAATTTAGTAGACGCAGCGCCTTCACATATCACCTTGATCCTGAGATCCGCGTTGTCGAATTTAGATAAATGACAAAGATAAAGAGATATCTTCTATCTCCTTCGGTCTTTATGTGCCACTTTAATGCTCTAAATGTTCCCCGGAATAGCTGGATGCAATACCTGACCTGACCTGTACAATTTACTGGTTTGATGGATCCATCTAACCCTGTTTGCTCCTCATACCCAGCGCTGCAGAGACCCAGAGAGCTGCCTTCGCTTTGGCGTTCCTTCGTATGGCCCGGATTTTATCCTGCACACGAAATTCCACTCTCTGGTCTTATCTATGAATTGGTTTTGAAAGCGCATTCCGCCAGTTGGCTTCGGCGGCTTTCGCTCCCAACCTGATTCAACCGCCCATTTATGCCTAGTCATTCCGGAACAACACTCGCCCTCCGTCTTACCGGTACGCTGGCACGGTTAGCCGGGGCTTGCTTCTTCGGGAGTCCTCAATCAAACACTGACGAAAGAGCTTTTGCCAGGCTGCATTTCGTCTCTTCTTCACCCACGCGATACGGATCGTAGTCACCATTGTCCAAGATTCCCCACTGCTGCGCTCTGAAGTCAAAATGTCCGGTTCCATGGCTATCGATCCGAAAAGATCAAATACATCGCTGGTTACCGCATTTACCTAACCAACTACCTAATACTACGCAGGCTCCTTACTGAACAGCGCTTTAGCTTTCCAGGATTTCCAGCCCTGAATCTGTTCTGGCAGGATTCCCCACGCGTTACGTTCGCTCGCCACTTAAGAGTTGGGAAATGGAAAGGTACGAAACCACCGCGTAAAAACAACGTTCGATTGGTATGTAAGTACAGAAGGAAGGTTCATTCTAGATGGTGATCAAAACCCTCTTTTAAATTAAGCAGCAGGATTGGTCGAATTAGCGCAGCGTAATCGAGGGGAAGCGCATTGAGGCAACGAAAGGATATGGACGACAGGCTCCTGACATTCAAAACAATGTGTCGTTTTAAGCAAGCGGTATAAACGGTCTTCCTTTTTGTTGTCATTCATCTCACCATCTGTGTTCCATTCCGTATCCTGCGCCAACGAGGACGGTACGATGATAACGCCTATTAAATTACGCCTTCCAGTACGTTTAGGAGGTAGACACCAAACCACTGACACAAGGATTTTCAGTCCTTTGCTCTAACCAACTGGGCTTATCCAGACGAGAAACGATTAGCAACTACTACTATCTGATTAAGTGTACACCTCATTCTAGTTTACAGCCCTGGAGACGCCGCCGAGTACACACGCATATCTGGGCCATCGGATAAATTCGAAGCCTTCGGCGATTCTTCTGAGATCTTCAAATTTGAAAACACTGTCTGAGTAGCGTACTTCAAACTTAGTAGTACCCATATCATTCGGGAGGTGAAGGCCATTCCTTCAGTCTTGGTAAATGCTAAATAAATGGGTATAGTAAGATTGTTAAGGAACGGCAAAGAGGACCAATCAGAGCTATATCTGATCGTGAATGAATGGCAGTTCAAATCACCAGTACGATGGATTTCAAGCGTAAAAACACGGAGACGACGCCTTGACTTCTTCTGCCCCTTCCTACTATTTGAGAAAGATGAAGAATTGTTTGGAGGGGACTCACATACACGGCTCCCAAATTCTGCAGTGAATGAATGTAAACCTAGTTCCATGTATGGTACTGTGCTGATCAATCACGGATATCTCATTGTCTTCCAGGATGCTATTCCAGAACGGATTGTACGAATTAACGTTTCCGGTTCACCCAAAGAACATTGCGCATTCTATATGCCTGTATATCTATTCCTGTAATTCGGTACCTAAAACAGTCATTCACGAGGCGGACTGTGTGTTGGCAAACCTGAAAGAAGTGATCGCATCGACTGGACTGGCTCTTTCCATGCATACATAGAAGGCAGAGAGAGAAAAAGGATCGATATTGGTCCCCTGAACTCATTAAAACCAAAGGTTGTGTTGTGATAACATTTCATTAACATTAATGATTTGTATATACAGAATAGAAGAGAGCTCACTCTCTTGCCAATACTCATTAAAGAGGCCCAAACAATTCCTATTGAGTTCATAATCCAAACTTAGAAAGGTCTACCGCAATGGGTAAACTTATAGTTATAGCCACTCCTTTGCCTCAGCACCCCTGCACGTCCCTGTCGCAGCAGACCAAAATGGAGATTTTTAAGTTGGTTGGGATGGCACGCAGCCATGATCAGCAGTGAAAGAGTATGCGCTGCGCAAACCATTTAGGAAGTACCCTCAAACATATCCAACTCATTTGTCTGGATCCAATGAAGAGAAATGGCATAGCCAAAGGAAGCCTTGATTCTCAAATACGAAGGAAACCATCGCCACAGTCATTACATCTTCAAAATGTTAGTCGTAGCCAGGGTTTATCCATCCACATGAATCGCTTAATGCTTCTATAGGCAGATATAGTACGGCCACCACAACGCTAAGTCTGAGAGACCACATCCAAGCGGGTGATTCGAGATGAAACCCCCAACTGCCCAAAGGCTGACCCAGCAACAAATCCAACAGAGCAAAGCTTGAAACTCTTTGGCCTCTCCCTTCAGTGTTCCAAGCCCTACGAATGCCTTGAGTGTCCCAAGTTCAGCAAGTGCAGACTCTCTTTTGATGGCTATCAATGTGAAATGACATGAGAATTATTAAATGCAGTATTTAACGGTCCCACCTTCAGCTTCAGACCGCGCTGCGACCGGCCTGTACTGATGGCGTTCCGCGTGTTATCCTTCACTTTGCCGCCGAGAAAGCCCGCGAATTCAAGCCTTGGGAACTCTATATAAACTCATCCCCCAGGAAAGGGGGGCTAGGCAGTCCTTCACCACCACTTTGGATAAACCGGAACTCATAAATATTTTGCCGTTAATTGACTTTTTGAAGGTGCCTGTCGTCAATGACTTCGCTGGTTTCTGATTGGCTGAACCGCGCCGCAGGCTGTAGAAAAGGCACCAACTTCAAAGGCATGATAAAGCAAAGAGGATGATGTTGTAGGCGGTGGCTGCAAACCTTTTCTGCAGCACGCACGTCTAGTTCCTATCCGTAGCTCTTTAAGTATACGCACAAAAACACCAGATCACCTAAGCATGCTTTTGATTGGATAAAAATACTCCATCCCCAGTGGTCAGAAGGTGCTCTCGGGGCTGACTCTACTGACAAATATGACGTTCCGATCAACTCCATGCAACTTTTCGCATAAGCGGAATTGGTAGCCCCACCGCCTCTACCCTGGCCCCGGCCCACGCGAACCGCCTTATGGAAAGTTCATGTTCTATTTGAGGAAGGCAATAATGAGTGGTCCAGCACATGTGCATGCTAAGTCAACCATCATCCCACCAATACCGCAGACGTATACGCCGCTATTAAAGTATAAAATTAATCCAACTTAGCACCCGCACCTTGATTAACACAACCTTTGGTTTTAACCTCAAGTGATAGGAGTAATGGTTAGCTCATCAGGCTCATAATCAGCGATTGTAGGTCTGCTAAGTCCTACTCTTACCGGCTACTATCACTATCGCAAAAAATCCTTTGTGATTGCCAAATATAATAGCAAGCAGTAGTAAATATAAGATCTGATCTTCAATCAAGATATATGATTGTCAAAATGCAGCACCCCGTGGTACCTGGAACTCGTAATTCGGAACTAGGACCAGAGCATCGACCCTGAACGTCCTTAACAATACTGTAAGAAGCCAGGGAGGAGGCAGCAAAAAGACGATCCTTACATCCTTTGCATATTCAGATTTCGAGGCATAGAATAATATGTATTACTCGGAAGCTGGCGAGCAACAAGCCGCTGGGAGTCGGCATAAATCCGAAGCTGCTAAGAACGCTGTGCCAAGATCAAATACTCCAGGAAGTTTCCATAAGAGGCAACGAAGAACGTATTTCAAGAATGGTTTATGGTAATTAAAGAGTGACGGCAAGAGCCGAAAAAGAAATGAAACTATAAGGCTGCAGTAAAGAAGTGCTGTTATACTATATCCAAGCTAGCATAGATCAGAGCCGAAGAGAATTCGTATGGAAAGGCCACGCGCGATGGGATATGGCGCCAGAGCATAAGCGCAGGTAGAAACACGCGATATAAATGAAATTTATACCGGAATAGATTCGCACACTCTGGTATTTCCATCACGTTGAAAGCAAGGCAGTCCTTTCCATTGCCGCCACCAGCGAGACGATCCTCCTGGGTTAGATATCCTTTTATCTGCGAGTACGCCCGCACCATCGCATCCTTCTCCGTTCAAAAATTCGCACGCACCGCACCTACTGAACCCACTGAGCTGGTTTTAGTCCTTCCAGCAGGCTTGAGGTGGACCTAGTGCTATAGCTAAAGCAAGATTTGGGCATCAGCATCACCCATACCAACCTTCTGGAAAAGTAAATGATGTGGCGGTCCACCGCGGCCCTCTTGAAGGCAAGAAACCTGTCTCCTGCAGTGCAGGATCCATAGGTAATCAAGTGCTCGCGCCGCAATGGGCCTTCATCGTCTCGCAGGTCATTCCAGGTGGCGCTTTGGCAGAAGCGATAAGATGATCCGGCCGCTGAGAGGCCGAAGATTGACCGCATACGGTTAACCCATTGACTCTACCAGAAGCAGATTACCAAATCACCAAATCGGAAGTGGATGAGATCGCCGAGGGTCCCAGTGGGAGTATGAACGCACGCGTTTATGGATCGGAATATATCGCCGTGTCCGAAGAGTCTTGCTGGGCGGCAGCAGGCGAAACGGCTTCGGAATCCGGAAACCGACAAATGAGTTGCCGGTTTGGTAGCGATATCAAGTACTAGAGATATATAGGTGTCAAGCGCGCCAGTCACCGTCGACGTTCCTGTAGCAGGAAAGGCCATGTTAGCCAGTGCTGATGCGCCGCGGAGCGCCGCTGATGGAAGGGGTGCTCGCCAGCCGACGAAAGAAGACGTAGTGAAGCTGAAAGCCTGTGTGATTGCCGCACGTAAATCAGCGAATAACCGTGGAACGGATTTAAAAGTAAGTAGAGCCTTGGTTCCGGTGCAAATGTGGTTAATGAGAACCAATAATAGAGAGTGACAAACCGGTGACTGGCAAAGGAAATGGCAGAGATTGTACGAAATTGTATTAACGTTCTACAGTAATTTCATATGTTGATCGTATCGTGCAGCGATCGCAGAAATGCCTAATCGTGTATATAATTAGTTAAGATCTTCCCAAGTGCGGCGTTTTAGAATGTAAATGTATGTGCAGTCGCCCGATCCTGCTCCTCCGTAATTCCCGGCACCACAACCAGTGTCAGCAACGAGTATCCTAGAGGAGCACAAAGGCACCTGAATGGTAGAGCGATCCTGGTAAGCAACCGCGGCACATTGCCAGCCGCTGGGTCACTATCACGTCGACCACCGCGCAGGCAGCCCCAGGAGATGTGTCCATCCACATCCTCGTTCACAGAGCCAGCAGCGCCGACCTGAAGAGTGCGGCCTGACTGCATCAATTCCGCGATTAAACACAAGTTGAGACGCGCCTGCCGCATTCTGCCGAATGCATTCTTACTATGAGTAAACTTCAAACAGAAACCTCTATCGCACCGGATCTGTTATTAACGTGGGATCACCAGTTCCCGCCGGTTCTAGAAAATACCGAAAGCCGCGAAACAAGTTCGTAGCTTGAAACCGTAAATCACCGCTAATACCAAAAGCGGCGTTGAATCCGGTTCAGACCCTGACGCCATGTCATGTCTACCAAATCTGTGGGGCTTAGGCCAACAGGAGGCTCAAATAACCACGGTTATGAGCCCACCTCCTACGAAAAGAAACGGTTAATTACGCCGCGTCAGTTGTCATTCAGGATGAAATACCACCTGAACGGTATTTGAGAAAACATGAAGAGCCAACAGTCTATTGACTCGTATAATTTCCTTCTACTCGCGAAGAGAAGAGCATAACTGAGCAAATAAACAGTCAACCGGCTACTCTCTCTGCTAAAGAATCTACAGAGCTCTTCGACCAAAAGAGCCTAGCTACTCTTCTTCACAACCTTTTGGTTTTAGCTAAATGGGGAGCCGGAACCAAAGCAAGAAACGGTTCTGGCAGTCGGCATCCCTGCAACCTTTTGCAGGTGCCAGCCGCGAAAGTACAGCATCATAGCTGAAGGGTTCGCCGATACTCCGCGGCGTGGTCTTGAGTCTGCCGCCTTCACCAATACCCGGTTCTGCGGGCTCCTACGCCGAAGACCGGCTATTACTGACTTTGACCCGCTTCCTTTGCCCACGATGGAAATCCAACTTGAATCATCTATCTGAAGTGTTATCCTGGAAGAGCGTTCTGAACCACTCAACGGGCTGCTTGATCATTTTATACGTGAGCCAAGCCACCCACGACACATCAGGTTCAAAGGAAAGTGGTTGAGCAGTTTCGAAAGCACATCCCGCTGGCGATGCGTACTCCTGGTGCATTGGCCCAAACGCCCGCTATCGCGTCGAGTGTGCCTCTTCGTTGGCACCTCTGTGCTGAAAGCGACTCGCAGGAAGAGTATGAAGAAAGGGTGGAAGCATGCGGGTAGTGCATTCTATCTTCGAATCTGCCGGTGCCTGGCTGTATGGGAGGGCGCAAAATTATGCATGATCTGTAGACCGACTAACTAGGACCGATTAGGATACGGGTAATGGATCTAGAGGCTAGAAGGCGTAGAGCAGGGCCCAGCTAAGAATAATATCAATATCCATCACTTTAATAATACAATGTGAGGTAAGATAAGAAGCGGAAGCCGACGCTATAATGACAGAGCCGCAGCAACCAACATGCACAGACAGAGCTTAGCTTTTCTATTTCAGCCAGCCATTTATAGTAAGTTCTTGTCCCGCGCCAGCGAAGACGTTGTTTCTTTATTATTCTGCTCCGATACCAGAGCATAGCAGCACTCAGCAGCACCTGTGAAAACACCGCATGCAATGTTGAATTTGGAACTTGAACTGGCTTAGTAGAGGGAAAAGCAAGAATGCTATGTGACCACACCCAATCGTGTCACGTATCTTGGAAGTGAGCAAAGTTCGAGCCCCCTATCCGTAAACTAGTCCAGAAATGAGAGGGACCAATGAAACGGATATATACGGTACAGCCTGCAAAGCAAAAGAAGAAAGGTACAGGCGGTAAGTACATGACCTGAACCTGCGACCATTAGGTTATGCCCAGTAGTTTCACCAACTGAGCCACATACAATCTGAATGAAGTAACCACCTAGTAACTCCGCTATGTATTGCATCTCGTACGCTCTTCTAGAAGTGAAACCGATAACCAATTAGGGCTTGGGTCAAAGGCTCAAAACACCGGAGATAAGGACGCCTGCCAAATAGAGGTAATTTGCCGCGCCAGCTTAATGATCAGCAACGAAAAGCCACTCCAGCAAAATAAGTTTCCAATGGTGTTGGCCGGAGGACGATAGCATATCGAACTTCGTTCAAAAAAACTCCAAAGAGCCAAAATGACGAACGAATTTCGGATAGTGCAATGATTCAGCGAAGTTTTTCTTTATTTCCTGACTAGATAGCCGTGCCGTAAGAGGTTTTTCCGAAAAGATACGTGAATGCCCCCCGCAGAGGCCTGCATTGCGAAATTACATATCCCAAGTATCTCAAAATACTTTGAATTCCATTAATCGGAGAACGACTTCATCTGTCGCCGAACCTCTGCTTTCTGTTTCAGTTCGTATGGGTTTTTGACTACGAATGATCTCCATAGCTAATCTGACCTTTTTATGGGACATGCTCGAAACCGCTACTGCTTCAAGCAAAACAGAACTTACACAGTTGTGCAATGGGACTTTCAAACGTTGGAATCTTGGACGTAATACATTTTAAATGGTACCAGGATCTGCGAATCGCGCGCTGGTCGAAGCTGGTTTTTTCTTGCTCAGTGGCTGCCGCTACTAACGGAGTGAGCTGCGTCGTACAAACAGTAAGAAAGAATGTTGGCGGCGTTATACACGCAGAATTAATAGTTACATACGGGCCTGGAGTGTCGACTAATAACTGGATTCTTTCTTCGCCATTACACCACCCTGGTAGTGGGACTTCATCATCGTCCGCCCACCTGATATAAGTAGATGGACGGTAATGTACCCGGCTTTTGCTTCCCGGATTTCCAACCCAGCCCACAAATGACAACCTATTACTGCATACAAAACGCCAAGAAAGTTAGATTGGACTAGTACAAAATAATGAAACCATGGAAAGACGGTTATTAGCTAAATAAGTAGGTTAGGTGTGCCAGTTGGATCACTGGTTTTCTTCCGATGGGGGGATTTACAAATGTAAAACTCTTAGCTTTTATGAAAGATGGTTCTCAGTACTGGAAAGTAGGGAACGCTGAGGGTGCCAGCTGGCCATGTATAGTGGATGAAAGGTAACGGTCGATTGATTTTCATTTTCACCCACTTTTGTTTTGTTGACTGACCAGTGGCGGGGTTTGGGCCTGTGACCTCTGCGCCCGGAGATGCTTACGTGCTACCACCAGCCACCCTGCTTTAAGCTTGGAGACCCCAGCAGTCTTAAACCACTGACACGCCTCCATTCTGTGTTCCCATCTATCCCCCAACAACATCGTAATGTTCCTTGTTTAGGAGAAGACCCCAGATTTGGGGCTTGGGGGACCTAGAATAAGGATGCACATATTAGAAACAATGGGATTACAAGAGCTACAAATTCATTTTTATGAGATTTGTGGCTGCGGGCTGAGCGGGGCATCGTCATCCTGGAAGCACGTAAATAGAGAATCGCGCGCCCGAATTCGGAAGTTGCTGGCGAAATTTCTCTATGACATAAAGGAGGGGCTCTCGGGCAAACGCAGAAAACATCTGACTTCCGCGTGGCGCTCCGGTTTAAAACACGAATTCTGGATATAAATAAAGCAGCATCACGCCACCAATGATAATGTAGAGAGGCCAGGCCAGGCTCGCAATGCAGTAAGGTGGGCGCGTTATTCCCGCACCGGAGGCCGTCTGATCCCTGCAACACCTGCATACATGGGTGGTTATCAGTGTAACGCCATTGATAGAACAAACGGGTGGCTACCTGTGTGATTCGTGGGTATCTGTTCATCTGCGCCCGCGTGCCTTCTGAGCTTAAGCTTCTTCTGCCCGGCGCAGTTTTCAGGTATTGTTAGATTCGGGACGCCATTTTCTAGGAATAGAATCGAATATTGCCATTATGTTGCCAGCCAGCCATTCAACCTGGATGCCAGAGTCTACACATATTAACCAATATGTATTTAAGTATGCATGCGTCTTCTTCACTTTCTTGGGTGGACAGCCTGCTTGTTAGATCCTCATTTCTATTTGCATATCCAATCCATATCGATGGCAAGCACCTAAATCGATGCGAACAAAAAGAATAAGAATGGATATATAAATGCTAGACACCAAGTAAGTCACTGAACACAGCCGGTAAGACGTGAAATGACCGATCCCATCCCCGACCTCGATATGTGAAATCGTCTATTAAGGCGCACGGCGATTCGGGAGGTTTGGAGAGAGAGATAGATACGCGTGTGCTGAATGTACGTTTAAAATACTGCATATTAAGGTTTGTAGTTGTCGTTACCGGCCAGCTGTGTTCACCCGTGCTGTAGTCGGTTGTTGCCTGAGAATCCGCTACGGCAAAAGAATTTAAATCCTTAGGTCTTTGTTCCAAAACCAGAGTAATCACGCCGTGCTGACCGAAAACCTTCGAATGCTTCCGCCCCTCGATTCATTTCTTCCGGTTGGGGACGCCTCGCCGCCCGGAGCATCGCTCTGCAGCCAGCAAGAAGGTGTCCCCAACAAACACAACCGCTTTAAACAATGGTTGTTTTGTTACGTAAGTTGTTCATTTCTTTCGCGGGATCAGCATTCCGGGATGAACGTTTAGGTGATGATTTGGGCCAGCCTAGTAATTGTCTTCAGATCACCAAGCGTGGCGCTCATTCAATTCAACTATAGGCCCAGGAGATGGCTGGGTAGCGCACAGGAACTGGCATGGCATAATCAAAGGTCTGAAACCCACCGTAATCTGAATGTAGCCCCTGTTCTCGGCGAAGGTTCCTTTATACGGGAAAAGGACGACCTTCTACTCTTTGGATTGGTACGAGTAGTTTGAGTACACGCGGTGTGCTTACACTCGCCCATCGAAGTGATGTTGTCTCCACCTTCGTCTGAGAACTCGTATAGAGAAGGATTTCCCGCTTACGCTGCTTTCAGCGGTTCTTCCACACCAATCCAGCCCGGCGCCGCTATGGGACGCAATAACCGCACAATGACCGCACCAGTCCTTCCTGCTGAGGGCGGCTTCCGCAATTCTTCTTCACCGGTTTGGGTAGATAGAACGAACTGCCATGACGTTCTAAAACCCGCCCACTTCTTGATCGGCGAACAACCGAACCCTTGGGACCTTCTTCAACCCCAGGATGTGATGAGTCATCGAGGTGCCAAACGACCTGCCGATAAGAGCTCTTGGGAGCCATCAGCCTGTTATCCCCTGGCACCCGATCCGCTTGGCGGTGGCTTCTCCACGGGATTCCTGACCGGCCGACTCGCCCTTGCTCCCCGACGGTCAGTCTCACAGCCAGGCAGGCTTATACCTATGGCGTGCCGGATGAGCTTACTCAAAACCGTTGAAAATCCGCTCCCAGATAAACCATCTACCCGCGTGGTCCTTACCCAAGCGAAGAGTCTTGATAGGCGGTATTCGGCCCGATGGGACACCCCAACCACCCAAACATTCGAATGGCGCTGGCTACGTAAGCTTGAGGTGTATATGTGCAATGTACCACTGTCTAGGCCGCCGGTACCCATCTTTCACGGAGAACAATTCACCGACCTACGTTGGAGACAGCAAGCAAAGTCGTTACACCATTCAGCAGGTCGCCATTTAGGCAGCACGCCACGCTACCTTAGGACAGTATAGAGTTACTGCCGCTGCTTCTATCAGTTTCCATTCAAAGTTTACACTTCTCTTTTCGCACCTTCCAGCACTCAAGTGTAGGCTAGTAGACTCTATATACACGTGCTGTTCTCGGAAAGGTATCCCGTGTTTAAACAACAGCCGCTACCCTTTGTAAGCGCCTTATCATTGCACGATAGTATATACCCCTGACCGCAGTTGCAACAGCCTGCCGGTTCTCGCCTTAACATGGTTCTCCAAGCGCTCCAGTGGCACTGTCACCCGTGCCGGTTTGAGTATAGTCTGTTACGAGGGCCCAGCCCCGCCCCAACCGACTTCCGAACAGCAGCACTTCTACCACCGCCCGCCCGTCAGCCCTTTTAGGGATCAAATGGATTCACTTGGTGTAGATTGACTTAACGCAGAAACCTGTCTCGGTAGATCAAGTCACACTCTTTCAAGTTACCGCGTCGTTACCCTACCGTGACTTCGCGGTTGTCACCAACCGCCTTCCTTATCACGGGAACGTTCGTGCCATTGATCAAATGGTCTTGTCGCTTCGGTATAATCACCGCCCCATGGCCACCTTTGCGCCGAGCCACCGAAGTATTGGCCATTGTCTTCGAAGGATGGCTGCTTCCTGTCACCCCAGCCGCTTAACACTTCCTTCACCATGAAGGCCGTAACTTGAGCAAAATGATCCACGTCATTTCCGACCTCTGGATCTGCACCTGAAGTCTGCCCCACTCTGCATGTCGGTAACGGAAAGCCCGGTTGGTCAAGCTTTTGGGGCTTACCCTTTAGCCCAAGTGAGTGTTTCACTCAGGCTACCACGTATACGCTCACCAATAGATTTCTATGGAAAACCAGCTTATATCCGGATCTTTGGTTGGCTCTTTCACCCCTTGGAAATTGGATGAGAGTCATCCTATGCGGCCCAACCTCACGTTACAGCCTTCAAACCGTAAGGACTACCGATCGGTTTCGGGCCTGCCATAAACACCAGCCATTCTGCACCACGCTGGAAAGGAAGGTTTTGTTGGCCGCGCTAATCACAGCAGCATGGCCGTTAGAAATTCTACTTTCTCCTTGACTGATAGCACGGATTTCTGAAATTTCTATTTTTTCTAATCTTGTTCTAGGTTCTTTCACCTTCTACGGTACTCAAAGTGCTTATCGTCATTATACATCTTTAGCCAGAGGCATCCCCCTGGCTGGTTGGTGATATTCAAACACATGCATCCGGCGTTTACTGTTTGGGAAAGACTATGTAATGCATACAGGCCATCACCTTTTGGCAAGATTTTTCTTAACCTCTTTCATGATTCCTTATCTTCCGACGAGGAGGCCCACTGCCTCACCAGCCTCCCAACCGCCAGCCTGCCGCTACCAACGGAGTCCCTGGTTGATTCCCTTCCTTACTACTTCTTAGATGTTTCCCAGTCGTTGAGGCCACAAGCCATATGCTGCCATGCCATGGCTTCCGCCGGAAGACCATGGATCACGGAGACCTTCAGCGCCGACTCAAGAGAGCCGTCCTCTCAAAGCCAAGGCGCATCCATTCAATGCATTCTAACTTGAAAGACCAATCCAGCCGCACCCCCATGTACGCCCGCGGCGACCGCACCTCGGTCACTTCACCCGCCAGCGGTATCCATAAGCGACGACCACCGACATATGAGCGGCTACGCGAAGTAGCGGCGGGAACACGGCAAAGTACGGTGACCTGGATGCCGGCCAGAAACCACCCTTTAAGGGTGTGACGGGCGGTGTGTACAGGGCCTGAGTACGTATTCACTGCGGCATGCCGACACAGCACCTAACTTCATGGTGTTCTCCGGTTTATACCAACGGACTCTTCCGCAATCTTTCCGGATCTTGGCCCGCGGTAGCCTGCTTCCGCCGAAATTGCCATTGTGAAGCATCGTGGGTGTAAACGTTCATGGGCACGCGACTGACACATCTCACTTCCTCCAGTAGGACACAGGTCCGTGAGCAGATAGTGCCACGTCGCTGGTTGTGCCTGTTACAGGATCTCTAAACTGAACATCCTCACGAGATATTATTCATGTCAGAAAACCCGTCCGAATCTGACCGGTGGCGACAAACTTGTTCATATGCCAAGGGCTGTAAGGTTTCGTACGAATTAAAACCACATGCCCCACCGCTTGCAGCCCCCGTCACCTTGAGCCAGCTCATGAATCACCCCAGTGATGTTTAAACGCCATTGAGCCCCTCCAATGAACAAGCAAGGACGAACACCTTACCGCTTTACGGCATGGACTACCAGGTCTAAATATGACGTAGAAGTGGCTGGATTAGACATTCTGATCCAGAGATCCGGGCGCCCGAATTTGGGGATTAACGATGCGACAGACATCTTCACTCTTCTGTCTTTGGCTTATGGGGTGCAAGCACTTCCCTGACTGCCGTCGCTTCCTAAAGAAGCTGGATGCACACTTGACCTCGCGATCAAGCGGGGACACCTGGCTTGAGCGGATCCATCTAATCCCAGCTTGCTCCCCATGCTTTCGCACCTCAGCGCCAGTAGAGCACCAGAGAGCGCTCGCTTTTGGCGTTCCTTCTGCAGGCAATCGGATTTCCACCCCTGCACACGAAATTCCACTCTCATTCTTACTTCCAGTGCGACCCAGTTCTATGCCATTCCGCCAGCTGGAGCTGGCGGTGGCCGCTCCCACCTGATTCTCCACGCCTACGTGCCCTTAGCGCCCACGGCCACCCAACACCGCCCTCCGTCTACCGCGGCTGCCAGCACGGAGTTAGCCGGGGCTTGCTTCTTCTCGAGCCCTGTCATAATCGCAACACCACGGCATTTTTACAGCTGCATTGCCCTTCTTCACCCACGCGATATTGCTGGATCAGCTCGCCCATTGTCCAAGATCTCCCCACCAGCCACTTCCCCAGCCCAAATGTCCGGTCCCAGTGGCTGGATCATCCGAAAAGATCAGCTGGCATACTCTGGCCGGTCAGCATTTACCACCAACTACCTAATACTTTGTGCCTAACGGAACAGCGCTTTTAGCTCTGGTGATCGCCTGAACTGTTCCAGATTCCTACGTGGCGGCACCCGTTCGCCACTTTGTTTCCAACTGAGAAAGGCATGTCCACCAAACCACCTCAAAAACAATGTCTGACTGGGTGTGTGGTTAAGTTACGAGGCTGCTGTTCATTCTGATTACATCAAACCCTTTGAACCTGAAGGCGAGAAATGCAATGAGGAAGAGATGGAGGTAACGGAAAAAGGAGAGACGACAGGCTCTGATATTATCCAAAACAATGCCATCGGCTGCTGTGGATAAATTATTCTTTTTGTTAACATCTATCTCATCTATCTGTGTTCCATCTCCTTTGCACCCTTGCGGGATGAAACGAGGGATTGAAAATTAAGTATGATAATGTGATCGGCTTTGCTTCTACTTCATACCACGCCTTCCCTGTACTTTATACGCTTAGGGAGGACTGTCCACTGGTAAGGATTTTTCGCAGTCCCTTTGCTCACCAACTAAATGGGTCCAGACGAGAACGTATTTGGGGCAACTACTATCTGATGGCAGTAATTCTCATTCTAGTTTGGTTATTCCGATTTGGCTACGAGTACAATACATTCAAATACCGGATAACGCACATTTTCGCGATTCTTTCGAGATTCTTCAAAATTGAAAACACGGTTTAACGAGAAGGCTCAACTTATTAGGAATCACGTATGGTTTTGAGGTGAAGGCCATTTCTGTCTCGGTAAAATGCCAATGCCAATAAGGTGTATAGTAAGCATTTGTTTAAGGAATGCAAAGAGGCACCTCAATCAGAGCTATATCGATCAAGTGAAATGATTTGGCGGGGTTTCAATCAATTCGATACAGAAGATTTACAAAAACATTTATGACACGCTCTTGATTCTCTTCCTGATTATTGAGGCGACAAGAAACTGGCGAGGATCATACACACGCAGATTCAACTCTGTCAGGTAATGAATGCAAATCCCAGTTCCATGTATACTTGAAGTTTAATTGAACAATGATATCTATTGTCTTCCTGGTGGATTAATATATTCCGAACGGATTACATGAATTAATCACTTATCCACCCGAAAGGAATTAGGGACAAGTGATTCTGTACAGTTCGTATATCTATTCCGTAATTCGGGTGACGAAAAAACAGTCATTCACGAGGCGGGATCAGGCGAAGTAAAACTGAAAGAAGTGATCGTATCGATTGATTCATTGGCTCTTCCATGCATACATAGAAGGCAGAGAGAAAAGGATCGATATTGGTCCCCGAACTCATTAAAACTAAAAGGCCATGTGTTGTAGATAACACTTATTAGCCATTAATGATT
Organism: Isoetes taiwanensis; assembly: GCA_021234155.1. NCBI lineage: Eukaryota > Viridiplantae > Streptophyta > Lycopodiopsida > Isoetales > Isoetaceae > Isoetes > Isoetes taiwanensis. The sequence continues at coordinate 16,683 of JAJEKV010001012.1, read as the reverse complement.
TGTACATAATAGAATAGAAGAGAGTCACTCTCTGCCAATACTCATTAAAGAGCCCCAACAAATTCTGTTCGAGTCTAGCAACTTCAAATTTTGAAAGTTGTCTACCGCATCGGGTGAACCTATATTGTTGTGCCACCTCGTCTGTAACTTAAATGTCCCTTGCCGGGAAAGCACAGACCAGCCAGATGCCTTTTAAGGTTGGTTGGAGTATATTGCCGACGGTGAAAAGAGTATGCAAGCAAACGCAATATTTGTAGAAAATCAAACATCATGCATTCCACCATTACGGGATCCAGAGCAGAATAGCGGCTGCGCCAGCTCTTGATTCAATTACTTTAGCGACAAATCAGAGCCTGTTGAACATGTCATGGCACTGCAACAGCAGTCAGGAATTTGGAGGTCTTATCCATCCACACATAACCAAAGCCAGCTGCCGTATAGCATAGGATAAGCAGGCCGCTGCCCCAGCCAACAAGCTCGAGAATTACATCCGTTGGGTGATTCGGCATGAGCCTCAACCGCCCAAAGGCCAGATCTGGGCAAGAACAAATCCAACAGGAGCAAAGCTAGAACTCTGCCTCCCTTCTAGGAGAAACGCCCGCTTAGTAAAGAGGGTTCGGGTTCAGCGGCGCAGACTTTGATGGCTATCAATGTGAAAATGACATGAGAATTATTAAATGCAGTTTTGGCCTAATCTAAATCGCTCGGTGACTGCCGCGACCAGTTTCCGCAATTGATGCACGTCGCGCTATCCTGGCTTTGAGCGGCGAGAAAGTCAGATCAAGCCCAGTCCCATATAAACCACTCCGGTGGGGCGAATTTTTCGAATGCCTGTACCTCAATTTTAAACCAACCCCTCATGCATTTCATGAACACCTTTGGGAATTTGAAAAGTTCATGTTTAATTGACTCTGCCGTTCTGATCTAGGGTCTGAAGTACGTACGCCTGCAAGCGTTAACTTAATTTGCAAAGGGCACATGAGGATATGTTATGCTACAACAAACTTTTGCAGCACAATATTGAAATTTATCCGTAGCTCCTGCCGTCGTTCTCGCAGCCAAAAAAGCACGCATCAATTCCGCCAGCTTTTTTGACTTAAAAACACCCATCCTGTGGTCGAATGTGCCTCGCCGAATCAATGATAAATATGATTGTTCCATCTAACTCCATGTAAATTTTTCGCAATAGAAAGCCTATAGACTTGAGCAGTCCCCACCTGCTCACCCTATTCTATCTTATTATGGTACAAACTCTTTACCTGCGGAAAAACATGGTCACTTATTTGAGTGAAGCATACGAGTGGTCCAAGTACATGCATGCCATGCCCAGAATCCAGGTGTCAGCCACCATCCATCTACTACTCTATGCAGGATGATGCATGTTGCCATGGCGCGTACGATCCGATCCATATCCATACCTTATAACACAACCTTTGGTTTTAACCTTCGCGGGATAGAGTGTTAGTCATCAGGCTCAGTAAAGAATCGAAGATTGAAGCTCAAGTCCTTACCTACTACTACTATCGCAAAAAACTTTGTGACGGCCAACAATAGCAAAATAAAACAACATAACAGAAGACTCCGATCTTCAACTGATATCAAAATGCAGGCCGTAACGGAACTCTGCCCGCAAACCAGACCAGAGTGATTGACCCAACCAGGTAGCATTGGAAAAGGAGCTAGCAGGATATGCGCAAAAGACGACTCGCACCCTTTGCATAGCTCAATAGATTTCGGAGCATAGAAGCACATGCATTACCGGGAAGCTGGGCACGTTCTGCTGAAGAACAGCAAAATTTAGCGGCAAGAACAAGGGCAAGATCAAATACTCCGTGAAAGCCTACAGAGGAAGTAATCAAGAAACGCAAGTATTTTGTAGAATTGCAAGGGATTAAGAGGATTAAAGAACGCGAAACAACTTATGCCGTTTTAAAAAAGAAATAGTACCAGATCCAAAGTATAGATCAGAATTGAGAATTAGTGAGCCGGCATTGTAAGTTGATGGATTATGGCGCCAGAGGACAGAAAATGGCCATAGAAATTGAATTGATATACCTGAAAACAAACCGAACAGACCGCTACCAATTTCCGCATACATTTTCCATCACGTTTAGTTTTCACGCAAACTTTCCATTACGCCGTTCCTAAGATTGATCTCCAATAATATTAGAGACTCGACAGCAGAGGTACCGCCTAACTGACTTAGTATCCGTACCTGCACGCACCTGTAAACATTCCATCGGGAGAAACCACTGAGCTTGTTTTGTCCTTCCAGCAGGCTTTGAGGTGGACTGCGCTAGGTAGCGAAGTAAGATGGGCAGATCACCAAACCGCCTTCGAGTAAATGACAGGGCGGATCGGCGCGTACGCAGAAACCTGGTTCCCGCAGGGATCTGATGGTACCGTGGACCCAAGCGTCGGAAGCAGAAGGCCTCTGCAATGGCCCTGTGTCATCCAGTAGCGGCTTCGGGTAGAAAGCGATAAGATGCATCTCGGCCGAGTCGAGGAGGTTCAAAGACGATCCTTCTGGCTTTACGAACGGAGCGGAACCATTGACTTACCGGAAGGAAGGATTACCAACCACTGCTAATCAAACGGGAAGGGATGAGATTGGTTATGGTCCTATGGATAAACGCGCAAGTATAATTGTTGGTATCGCTTTTCTGGGGAACCAGTTGAATTTGCTGGTAGCAAAGGTCGCTTCTAACCTAAAACTGAAGAAGGAAAGCGTTATATTTGGTAGCGATACTTACTTGAGGTATACGCTTTACCGGGTTCGTCGACGTTCCGTGAGCGCCAGCGTTAGGTTGCGGCTGATGCGTCAGGAGTGTGCCGCACATGGAATGTCGCCGCGCCGATGAAAGTTAGGCATGGTACAAGCCCGGATTATTGCACGCAACCCACGAACCCATGCGGGAAACGGGATTAAAAGACAGCCCGTTCCTGTTGCGCCGTTAATGAGAACCAGTTAATAGACACAAACCAAAAAAGACTGCTATAGCTTACGGATCATACCGAACCAGAAAACGGTAAGAGGTACCTTTGAGAGGTGGTTATCTGAACGCGCAGCATCGGGTAGAAATGCCTAATCGTAGGCACAGCTGGATTCCTCCAGCGCTTTCTAAATATCGCATCACAGTAGCAGCTGTTCGCTCCGATCCGCTCCATTCCCGCACCACATCCAGTGCCCGCAATGGTATCCTAGGAGATAACGGAATGCGTACCACCACAGACCGAGTAAGTGAATTGTATGTTCTTCCACAATACGTTTCAATTACCGGGCGTGAGTGCCTGGTATGTGCCCGGTCTAACCCTCGTTCATCAGAAAGATGCCGCCAAAACAAGCCGGGACCGAACAGGTGCAGCCGGATCAGAATACCGTGATTTGAAACATGTTGAAGGCGTCAGTTTCATGACTTACCACCGTATTCTACTTATGGATGGATACCCTTTCAAAACAGAACCTTCATCGTGTGGTTCTGAATTGTTATTAACGTGGACGTTCGTGCTCAAAACATCAGGTGGCTCCGCCGAAAGCCGCGAAAACGTCGGCAGCTTTAAACCAGAACGGCGTCGCAGGTAAGTTATGTTTGCTAATCCGGGTTCCAGACCTACTGGGTATCTATCGAATCAAAGGCCACCGGAGTTTTGGGCCACCATACCAGCCCACCCGCTGAAAAAGAAACCGTGTTAGCCATGCCGCTTGCCAGCGTTAATTGATGAAATACTTATTCCACGGTCGAGAAACATGAAATAAGAGCCATCAGCCTGCCGATCTTGCATACTTCTCCTTCTATCGCATATAAAGAGCATAACTGGAAGAAACAGTCAACCCTGCTGCCTTGAATCACATGAGCTTCCTCTTTTTCAAAGGAATTAAAAAATATTTGCGCTTACTTCCTTTCTTTCATTAAACTTTGGTTTTAGGGCTGGGTACGGGTAGCAGAGCTTTACGTGCCGAAGTTAACGGAGCTCCGAAGAAATGGCGATCCTTTTTGCACCTTCTTTTTAGTGAGAAGCATGAAAGAAGCAGCATCTATAGTTTATGTTCAGCGATACCCTAAGAGGAACTGAATGTCGTACCTTTTCCACTAACAATTCAAGAGCCCTCAAGGGCTTCCATGAATATTCACACACTTTGAATTGCTTGCCTACGATGGAACCAACCTCAACCTGGCTCCATTTAGTGTTGGTCCTGGAAGAGTGCCTGAAACCACAACGGTTGCCGCACTACTTCGGTATGGCTTCGCTACCCACACACATCAGGTTCAAGCGAGTGCGCTGAGCGCCTGGCGCCATCCCTTGCTAGCATGCACCCGGTACGTAACAACCCACCCTTCCTGCCGTCACGGGGTCGATGCCACTGGCGTTGCACCCCGCAAAGAAAGACTCTGCAGGAAGTTGCGCACAGTGTAAGCCGTACGGTTTTAATTATCTTCGAATCCGGCCGGTGTTCCGTCGTGCTGGGAGGTCGTGCGCGGGGCTTGGCGCACGATTCCAGTGGTTCATTCAATCTGTGACCGATTAGGATATACGGCCGATCGCAGAGGCTGGTAGCGTAGAGCAGGCCTGCAGTTGCTAACACACGCGCACTAGCTTGTCACACGAAGAAGAAATATGTTAGCGTGCCGATGGAGTACGTAATGAGCTTCAGAAAACTAAATAGCGCTGAGATATGTTTTAGCTGGCTTATAGTTGTTTGCCTGTCCCGCGCTGAAGTAAAGATGCCAGTTTTTGCCATCTGTCGATAATGAGCATAGTGAAAACAAGTAATCCTGCAGGTAACCAACTGTGATGTGCAATCAGGTCCTGAAACTGTTCTAACAGGTAGAAAGTGCTACCACATGGGACGTAATTTCCACCCACCGCCTACCAAAGTGGAGGGGCTTGTCCCCAACCGCAAATCCAAACTGCACTGGAGGAATGGAACGCGAGAGGAGGCTGTATTAAAATGCGTGTTATGTTAAATTTGGAACTCATAATCATGAGTTTATGGGCCCAGTGCCCAACACAAACCTGTCGCACTGAAACGAGCTAACCAATTGCAACGCTATGTATTGTATCTCAGTGAAGTGAAACTGCGAGCAAGTTGCGATGAGATACTTTATTGTTTTCAACAAGAAACACTTATAGTTATCAGCTTTATACTTCAACCAGGCTTCCAGAAGTGTTTGTATCTCCTTCTATGCACAAAAGGATTGCAATGTTTTGGGGCATTGAAATATAATGAAGAAACGCTGTATGAGGTTCACCAAAGGCTGTTTAAGCCGAGAACTGGCATACGGCCGCAGTATCAAAACCCCAGAAATTTCTTTGTTCCAAATCTGGAAAATCAGATTGCCGCGAATTGAAACTTTTCGATCACCGGCCTCTTTGGATTCTACTTTTTTCCTGAAGGTGGATTTATTTCGCGGCTCGAAGAGCGGTATCGTCGGTGAGGTCAGTAAGGTAAGTATAGTCCTCTAACAACATAAATCGCTTTAAATAATGGTTGTTTCTTGTTCCTTGTACTCAAGCTTAGCCTGCTTTGCCACCAATCTAATTTGCCGCATATATCCACCTAATGGCCGGTAGCTGAGATGGATAGCCTGCACCATTTGAGGATTGAACTCTGCGCGCTAATTGATTCCATGGTTCTAGAATCCGACTAAACTATTCCACCACCACCGCACCGACCACCAAACACGCATGCTGTAAGTATGGGTTAATTAATTCCGTATGTTTTTGGCTGAAGATGTTAGCGGCTTCAATTCGCTAGAAGAGTAATAGTAATGGCAAAGAGGGGCCTAACAAAGTTTTATATCGCACATATATGATGCTTCCACAGGCTGGATGAACTAATCCAACCTGGGAAGGTGAACGATCTATAGAAAACAAACTGTTAATTTGTCATGGAGAGAAACCTTGTCTACGTACATATGTGGGTACTGGAGGAGGTGTAGCCAGTGATGCATTGCACCATCCGGCGGCTAAGCACTTCTGATTTGTTAGGTATCAGTATCGCTGGATGCAAGAGGATGCTCCTGAGATGGCCAAATATGTTTGAGGGTATATCGGATTCACAGTAGGCGGAGTCGTGGTCCGCAGTGGACCTGCCTGAATCATGCGGCTACTGACTATAAAGCAGCAGCACGCGAAGGATCGGCTGCGTGAGCCTCAATTTCGACCACGTACGCCCTATCCCTGAGGCTGTTTTCCGGTTGACTACCCCATTATCATCATAATACCATCTCTTCGCCTCGAAAGAGCACCCCCCGTACCCCGACTCGTTCCCGCACCCCAAGCCGTGCTGACTGGGTCCTTCAGAGTGTTCCCATACCGCGCCTGCGCCAGTAGGCTCTTCCGGAAGCGCGCCGCACCCAACTATGGCGGGTTAATTGCCGTATCAGAAGATTAGGCATGGAAACCTGAAAGAGATGGCAATGCTACTCCAACTTGAAAGCTGGATCCTTGGCAGATACGCTGAGTCCCCACCGTGCTACTGTGTTTCACCGGCGGCTTCGCCCTCTACTTCCTGAGGTACGTTCCGTGGCGAGTTTGACCTAATGCGTGACAGAGCACGGAGGGCGGTTCTGCAAGATTGCCGCCCCTAGCCTTGGACTTCCGTGGAGGTTCTCTCCTCTTTGCCCAACTCTCGGTCATTCTATATTTAGGCCCTTCGTGCCAAAGCGTGCCCGTGAGCATTTCGTGACCTTATCTGCCAAATTACGCATCTAGCTGAGGTTTCAACCACATTCGCCCCAGCGCGCCTCTGGGTGGTCCGTGTCTAGTGCCGAATGACCGGCGTTACCGTCTTCACATACCAGCTGGGATAAGAGGTCGCCTTCCGCGCACTTCGACGTGGTTCGAGAGCATTGTTATCCTGCAATTTGATACCTGATGTAATGGTTGGACCCGTGCATTTATACGTGGTACAGCCGTGGATAACGACATTAGTTTCACGCCGGGAAAGGGCGCGCAATGAGGCCAGAAAACGATTTGGTGGTATTTGCTCATGGAGAAATGTTCCTGAGGTTGAGTTATTATAGTGCTCCTACGACGGTGCGGCGAAGGTACCGCCGCTTCCTGAAAGTCAACCTTCCATAAAGAATTCAGTGTTATGATCATTAGAATAACGCCCATATGCTCCGAATCCGATTTTGGACGGTAGAATTTCGCATGTGAAACCTACAAGAATGAAACGAAAGGTGTTCTGATTCGGCCCCAGCGAAGATGTGCATATGACGGAGCCACCGCAGCCTCGGTATCTCGCTGTTATGCCAGCCGAAGTTTTTCGAATCGCGAGGCGAAGCAGAAAACTCCGGTCATTCAAATTACCTAAAGAACGCAACCACCGCACTCAAGCGGGACCGACAATCTCGCCGTTTGTTTGAAGCATCAAATGACAAGCGGCGGTGAAACAGAGGTTGGCGAATCGATGTCGCCCAGCCAGCGCGTTTTTTTGTTCGTTTAATGGCAACGATGGGTTTGCTGGCTAATCTTCATACCTGTTTTGGCGCAGCCGCGGCGTACCGGTTTCTGATACCGAATACGCGTCAACTTTTCACCCAGTGCTGTTCCGCCCCTTCGATCTATCAGGTAAAATAAACGCATTCCTGATCCCCATCCCACCTGTTCAAGTCTGGGCAGAATATGAGACCACCGCCAGCGCCCCAAAATCAGCGAGTTTTGCGCCTGCCGTGTTTCCAGCACCACAATCCTGCTTACCGCGCCCAGGCCATATTCATCACCGTACTTTGCACCGTCCGACGCCGGCTTAAGGGGAAGCTGGTGGCCCGTTTCGCCGCACCGGCAGGCCTCGTTTGCCACACCGCACCATGCCGCGATCATCCCCACCGCGCCAGCGGTCCCCTTCTATTATCTATAATTTAATTTTGCCACCGTTGTTCGCCTACCGCGCCTTTCAGCCACAAATCGCTCTGATAGCCCAGCAACCAAACCAGCGTCTATCGCACGTGAATCCTATACCTGGCACCAAAACCCGCTGTCGGGAAAAGAAGGATCAAAATGGAGATGCGTCAGTTTGGATGAGATACAGCCATGTGATCGGCAGGAAAGAGTATGCGCTGGAAAGCAAACCATTTAGCACCGTGATCATCGTCGATCCAGAATGAAGAGAATTGATGCCGCCTGACCTACCAATTTAGCATAAACCGGTCGTTAAACACAGCCAGATTCGTTAGGTCAGAATTTAGAGGTCTTATCCATCCATACGACAACCGCCACGTACACAGGACATGCGGTCACCGCTCAAACGTTCATAATTAACCAAGATTGATGCGAGCTCAACTGCCCAAAGGCCAGATCTGGGCAAGAACAAATCAAACTATATGCTGAAACCTTTTGGCCTTCCTCTCAGAGAAAGTCCAAGCCCAGCTTAATGTCCCAGTCAAAGGGCACTTTGATACAACAACATATAATGGTTGCAACGCCCACCAGACCTGCCTCCGCCTGTGACTCCGGCTGCACTGCTCAAATGATGGGTTATCCTTTTCGCCTGCTGAGGCTCCACACCCAAAGCCTCAGTCTCGAGAAACCCATCCCCAGTGGCTTTTAGTAAGTCCTTCCTCACCACCATCCTTGTGTTCAAACTGGGGATAGAATGACTCTCAGCGACTTTGTAGCTGGCGTCGAGCCAATTGACTTGCTTGTTCGATCTAGGGTTCTCCGAACCCATGCAGCAAGAACGCTATTTGTATGCGTTATGGTGGTTGAATGGCAAAAGAGGATATGTCATGAAGGTGCTATGGAATAAAACTCTTCTGCAACGTTGTCGACCTTTATCCAGTAGTTCTCCTCAAGTTGTCACTCGCATTGTGCATCACCACTGCCGTTTTTGACTTCAAAATACCTATCCAGTGGAAGGAAGGCGCTTTTCTAGCCGGAATCACTTTGACAAATATGACGTTCCTTATCTACCTTGAATCAAGAAGTTCTGAATGGAGCAGTCCCCACCGCCACTCCTATTCTAGCCTGTTTATGTACAAACCCTGCCTGCAGTACACGTCACCTATTGAAAGCAATGCATTGAGTATCCAGGTAGTACGCCGTTTAACCTGGTGCCGTCATCCATTTGAATACTCGCAGACGATAATAAGCTGCTTAATATAAAAATGAATCGACGACATCCGGCTAACCTGACAATGAATCTTTGGTTTGAACCTCATGGAGAGTAAGTAGTCATCAGGGCTCAATCTGGAAGATTAGGTTCAAGTCCTACTCCTCAAAATTAGTCACTAGTCACTACCGTAAAATCTGACTGCCACCATGGACAGCGCTAGGTTAAAACAAATATAATAGCGAAGGATTCGACTCACCGGTGATATATGATTGCCGCAGCAGGCCTCCGTGGGGAACCGTGTTCGAAACCAGGACTCGAGGATTGACCTGAATGTCTGAATAAATATCGGCAAAGGACAGCAGGAGGAGTGGCAGTGCAGCACGACCCCTTACACCCCTGAAGAAGTTCTAGTTTAGATTTTGAGTAAGGCCATGCATTTGAAAGTTGGAGCTAGGAGCAATGCCTGCCTAAAGAATTGCCAAACTGAAGCGCCAAGAACGCTGTGCCAAGACGAACACTAAGAAAAGCCTGGAATGTTATAGCAATCATGAATGCAAGTGGCTTTTAGAATTAAGCTGCAAAGGGATTGAAGGATGGATTAAAGAACGGAAAAGAAATGAACCGAGGAGCGAAAGGAAGCCAAAAGAAATATACCACATCCAAAGGAAGGATCAGAATTTATGGAATCAGCGGAAAGGCCATAACAAGGATGGATATAGCAGAGACAGAAAAATGGCCAAAAGTGAAAATGAATGGGATATAACAGTACCATGAACATCTTAAGTACACGGCATATACTTTCTGATCACGCTTGTTTCTTCGACGAAGTAGCCCTGCTGCCCTGCGATGATCCTTCCTAATATTAGATATATCCTTTTATCTAGTGAGGCACGCCCCAAACTGATCGTGATCCTTTCTCCACCGCACGCACGCACTCGGTGTGCTTCAGAAGATTCCATCGGGAGAACCATCAGAGTAGCCGCTTCGGTCTTCCGCTGCGCCGGAGGTGACTCCAGCGCGATAGCCAAAGCGGGGATCAAAGGCAATTTGTTAACACCCATACCTTAACCTCAAAATTTCGAGCAAACGACGCGGCGGTCCAATGCAAAATTCCTTCCTTGAAGGGCAAGAAACCTGTCTCCCCGCGCAGGATCTGATATGGTACTGTGGACCCGCGTAAGCCGTGCCAAGAAGGCCTTCTGTACTTGTTCCAGGTCATTCCAGGTGGCGGGGCCTGGGCAAGAAAAGATGGCATTTTTACCGGTTTGAGTTTGGCGAACAGCATCATCCGCCTGGCTGTCTTGTTTTTAACCACGACCTACCGGTGGAAGGATTACCAACTATCACAAACGAAGCGGTTCGTACATCGGCCGGAGCAATCCCGCGGAAACCGGCAACGCGCCGGACGAACAGGATTTGCCGTGGAAACCAGCTGAACTCGCCGGCGGCGCGAACGGCTCGAACTGGAACGATAAATGGTGAGCGTTTAGTTACCTGGTAGCTGATACCGCCACCAGAGGAGATATGGTCAGGCTACCGCCCCACCGCCATGTCCTGTAGGAAAGGCCATGTTAGGTTGTGTGGTTGATGCGTCAGGAGTGCCTATTGATGGGAAGGGTGCTCGTCGCGCCGACGAAAGAAGACGTGTAGAAGCGAAAGCTCCTGGGATTATTGCACGTAAATCCGCGCACGAACCCATGGAAACGGGATTAAAAGCAGTAGATAGCCCGGTTCCTACAGGCCGTGGTTAATGAGAACCAATAATAGGAGACAGACAAACTGGAAAGACTGCTATAGCTATTGATACCATACCGAACTAGAAAAGAATCAACGCACAGGGCACCTCTGATAGTGAAAGATCGTATCGTGTGCATGCAGCGATCGGGTAGAAATGCCTAATCGTGGTATAATTAGTTAAGATTCCTCCAGAAGCGGGTGTTTTAGAATATCGCATCACAGTAGCAGCCACTGCTCCGGATCCTGCTCCTCCGTAATTCCCGGCACCACATCCAGGTCGTGCAACGGGAGAGTATCCTAGAGATAATGGAATGCACGCATCAATCATACATGATGATCCGAGTAAGTAACCAGTGGCACATTGCTAAACGCCATCATTATCACGTCGACCACCGGGCCGTGAGGCGTCCCCAGGAGATGTGCCCCATTCACATCCTCGTTCATCAGAAAGAGCCGCTAAAATGTCAGACCGAACAGGTGCGGGTAGCTCGACTGCATCACCTGCGATTGAAACACAAGCTGGAGACGTGCCTGCTCATATTCCTACCAATGTGATTCCTACTATAGATGGATAAATCCCTTCGGAAACAGAACTCCTTCATCGTGGAATTTGATCTGTTATTAACGTGGGATCACCAGTTCCTTGCGTCGGTTCTGCGGCTCAGTCGAAAGCCATGAAACAAGTTCGTGGTAGCTTGAAACCAGAATCGGCGCAATACCGTGAAGTTGCCGCTTCTGCTGAATCCGGTTCAGACCCTGACGCTGCTACTAAGTATTCATCGAATTGTGGGGCTAGGCCAACAGAGGCTCTTAAATAACCATAATATAGCCCACCTCCTATTGAAAAAGAAACCGTGGTTACTTACGCTGCTGTCAAAGGTTATTCAGATGAAATACCTATTCCGATCATCGAGAAACATGAATAAGAGCCATCGAAGTCTATTGACCCTGGTATACTTCCTTCTACCGCGGAAGAGAAGAGCATAACTGAGCAAATAAACAGTCAACCGGCTACCTCTCACAAAGAATCCACACAGAGCTTCCCTCTTTTCCACGGACCTAGAAAAAGAGCCTAGCTACTCTCTTCACAACCTTTGGTTTTAGGCTGGGTACGGGTAGCAGAGCCAACCAAAGTCGAAGAACGGGAGTTCTAGCAGTCGGCGATCCTTTGCACCTCTTTTCTTTGCAGGTGCCACGTAGCACAGCATCATAGTTTGGTTGTTCGCCGATACCCCATAGGAACTTGAGTCTGTCGTGTCTTTTCCACCAACACCAAGTGAGCCCTTCAAGGGCCTACGCCGAAGACCGACACATTGACTTTGACCTTGCTCTTTTGCCCACGATGGAACTAACTTGAATCATCTATCTGAAGTGTTATCCTGGAAGAGTGTTCTGAACCACTAACGGGCTGCTTCGGATCATTTTATACGTGAGCCAAGCCACCCACGACACATCAGGTTCAAAGGAAAGGTGGCTGAGTGGCCGAAAGCACATCCCTGCTAAGGATGCGTACCCTGTGGGTATCGTGGGTTCAAATCCCACCCTTTCCGTTGCTCATCGCGTCGAGTGTGCTGCCTTTCATGTTTGGCACCCCCGCAGGAAGAAAGACTCCCCGCAGGAAGAAAGAAGAAAGGGTGGGTGCCACATGGCATGCATCTATCTTCGAATCCTATTTGCGTTCGGCTGTGCTGGGAGGTCGTGCGTGGGGGCCATGCATGATCTGTAGACCGACTAACTAGGGACCGATTAGGGATACGGGTCGATCTAGAGGCTAGAAGGCGTAGAGCAGGCCTGAAGGTTAACACACACATCTAGTCATTTCATTAACATTAATGAGAGGAAGAAGAAGGATAAGAAGCAAGCCGACGGAGTACGTACGAGCCGTAGCAACCAACATGCATGAGACAGGAGCTTAGCTTAGCTTAGCTTAGCTTAGCTTATGTGTTCTTTGTCCCGCGCCAGCGAAGACGTTGTTTCTTTATTACCCTGTCTGGATACCAGAGCATAGCAGCACTGGCATCCTGCAGGCAACTAACTGCATGCAATACAGGTCCCGAACCGAACTGGCTAGGGAGAGGGGAAAGCAAGCAATGCCATGTGATCTAATGACCTAATCGGTCACGTATCTTGGGCGGGAGTGGGGGTTCGAGTCCCCCTATCCGTAACCAGTCCAGAATGAGAGGGAATGAATGGAATGCGAGAGGAGGCCAGGCTAGGCTCGCAAAGAAAGAAAGAAAGGAAGAAAGAAGAAAGGGTGGGCATAGCGGGACTTGAACCTGCGACCATTAGGTTAAGGGCCCAGTGCTCTACCAACTGAGCCATACACCCGAACGAAGTAACCACCTAGTAACTCGCTATGTATTGTATCTCTCTGCATGCGAAGTGAAACCGCGAGCAAGCTGGTGATGAGGAGCGTATTATTGCTGCCGCTCAACAAGCAAACCATCTCGAGGAAGACGAAGGATATCAACTAGGCCTAGGCGTTTGTATCCTTCTCCTTCTATGCACAAAGGATTGCATTGCTTTTGTGCACGATTTGTACATAATAGAATAGAAGAGAAACAAGGTTTGGCTATAGCTATAGGTTCACCCGTGCTGTAGTCGGCTAAGTTGCTCGAGAACTACAGAAGGCTGGCTTGGCAAAGGACTTAAAATCCTTGTAGGTCTTCTTGTTCCAAATCAGAGTAATCAGATTGCCAAAGGACTGAAAATCCTTTCTGATCACCGGCCTCTCGATTCATTTCTTTTTTCCGCGGAAGGTGGATCGTGCCTTCGCTCCGCTCCGGAGAGCTAGCATTCTGTTTCAGTAGGCCAAAAGGTAAGAAGGTAGTCCCCCAACAACACAACTGCTTTAAACAATGGTTGTTTTGTCCTCCCCGAAATCGCCTCCGGCTCTCGTCTTACGCCACACCTAATTCAATTCTAAGTCATGCATGACATGATCCATCTGGCTGTCATTCAAAGAAGGAGACGTGATAGCCTCTATCGTACGTATCGTATCGGAGGAGGGATTTGAACCCCCGCGCGCGAATTGTGATTCCGCTGTTCTAACCGACTAAACTATTCCGACCACTCACCGCACCGATTCCACCCCACCATCTGAAATATCAAGCAAGCGAACACATAAGCATAAGTAAGGTTTAATTAATTAATTCGTGTGCTGCTTTTGGCTGAAGACAAGAAGGCTTCTAATTCGCCAGGAATAGGCGTAATAGCGGAATGAAAGAGGGGGCCTACCAAAGCTATTTATCCAATAGTTACATATGATGCCTCCACAGGTTGACATCCAATCCAACCCGAAGGTGAACGATCTATAGAAAACAACCAAAACAATTTGTCATGGATAGGGCGAGAACTCGAACTACGTACATATGCAGTATTCGTAGGAGGCGGGGCCGGTGATGACACAGAAACTAATCCTATGGCGGCTACACCCCCTGATTTGTTAGGTATACTTCAGGGGATCGCATGGATGGGTGAGGGATGCCGTTCTGACACAATATAAGCCGGAGTGGACATCGGATTCGGGCGAGTAGGCCGGAGCCTCTCTCGTGGTCCGTGCGTGATCCGTCGAATCATGCGGCTACCGACCAGGAAGAAGAAGAAGAAAGAAGTAGCACGCTTAGCGATCGGCCGTGCGTGTTCTCACTCGATCCACGCTGCGTCGTCTCGACTCGAGGGTTGTTTCTTTTCTTCCGGTTGACCACCCCATTATCATATCATCATCTCTCTTCTTTCGGGGCTCCCCCAGGCGGAGCACCCCTCGTGTGGGTTCCTCCGACCCCGCCTCCCCCCGGCACCCCGCCGTGCCGACCGGGTCCCTTCAGAGTGCTCCCATACCGCGTCAGTGTGCATGCAATATGCTCTTCCGGGAAGGGTGCCACAGAGATCGCTACCCGCACCAGGTATATAATTGTCAGGATGCCCCAGAAGATTAGGTGCATGAAAAACCGAAAGAGAAAGAGAGATGGCAAATGCTACCCAACCTGCTGGATCCGAGGGTAGACACACACGAGTCCCTCACAGGACCGTACACGGTGGTTTCCCATCATACGGCTCGCCCCCCTTACTTCTTCTCCCGAGGTACGTTCCGCAAGGAGTTTGACCCAGAATGCGTGACAGACATCATGAGGGCGCGTGGTTCTCGGTACATCGCCGCCCCCCGAGTCGGGACTCGTGGAGGTTCCCCCTTTCTCTTCTCCTTTAACTAGTTCTTCTTGGTTGGTCTCAGGACACGCAGGGGTCTCCCTTTCCCTCCCCAAAGCTGGAAGTACTCATGCTGGTGCCCGGAGCATGTGACTCTATTCACAACGATGCGATCTAGCTAGAGGTTTCCCACCCACGAGCTCCAGCCCCCAGCGCTATCACTTGGGTGGTCCGTGGTGGGTTCAGTGCCGACTGACCCGGCACAATGTCTTCGCGACACCAGCGATACAGAGGGGCTCGTTCTCCGCACTTTGACGTGGGAATGGAGATAAGGAGCTGTTTTATCCGCAGAAGAATTGATACCTGATGGGTTATTGGATCCGTATTTATACGGTACAGCCGGATGAACGATACTAGCGCCTACTATTGGAAAGGGAAGTAAGTAATGAGGGCTAGAAAAACGATTTGAGGTGGCATTGTCTACGGAGAAGCCACCCCGAGGCCGAGTTACTATAGTGTCTCCTACGACGGGTGTGGCGCTAGCTGGGCTCGTAATCGCTGTCACTCCCCGAAAGCTCATTTAACCCCATGAGGGTACGTATCCCATAAGAACTGTTATGATCATTGATGAGAGAATGACCGCTCCAATACACCGAACTGATTCCCTAAGACTCGCATAACTCCCATGATGTGAACCGCAAAGAATATAAGAATGAACCACAATGAAAAACGGACTGGCCCCATTAGCATGCATATGACGGAGCCACCAGCCTCCTTTCACATCTCTCATTATGTGTTCTACGCTTGAGAAAGCTGGATCCACATGAGGTGTATGATGCATAGCTAGAAAAACTCCTATAATTATCTAAATGACTGAAAAAGGACCAACTAACAGACCAAGGACCCGCCGATAACTTAAATTGCTCAGAGTCAGATGATCTATCAAATGATGGTTAAGTGTAGGAAATAGAGGTTATTTGAGAATCGATGGTCGTCTGGCCATACTATGCTTTTTTGTTCGTTGACACAGCGCGTAACCGATGGAGCCATACACCCTCGATGAATTCACGGAGTACAGCCAAGTGGAACGGCATCGGTTTTTGATACCGACACGCAAAGGTTCGAATCCTTTCACCCCAGCAGCGGTTCCGTCCGATCTGTCAGGCAGGCAAACGTAACTACGCTACGCCCCTATCCTATCCGACCGAGTTCAAGTTCCAAGCATATAATATATATCTATCTGCTATGCTCAAATCTCATAGCCTTTGTGGTGGTGCCTTGCTCGTTTGCTGCCCCATTGTTCCCGTTTGGTCGCCGGCGGTTGGTTCCACCCATTGTGGCCCCTTTGTGTCTCGTTCCGGGATTGCCGGCCTAGTGGTTGGTGGCCCCCGTTGGATGCCGAACAATGTTCCAAAATTCATGCCAAGGATCATCCCCAACAAGTAACATGTCCCCTTCATTATCTATATAGACGACTTGCCATCCGCTGTCTGGGTCATCAAGTGCTTCTTCAATACCAAACAAATTCTGTTCGAGTCTGTATAACCTTCAAACTTTGAAAGGTCTACCGCACGGGTGAACCTATAGCTATAGCCACTCCTTGTCTGTGCACCTTTGTGCATGTCCTCGTCGGGAAAGAAGGATCAAAATGGAGATGCCTTAAGGTTGGTTGGGATGAGGATACAGGCCATGATCGGCAGGAAAGAGTATGCGCTGCGCAAACCATTTGTAGCACCAAA
>JAJEKV010001011.1:0-47491 GCA_021234155.1 Isoetes taiwanensis | reverse complement strand
AAGGATCTCTCCATATGTAGCAAAATAACAAGGGGTTCTAGGGGGATCTGATATGGATGTAAAAACAAACAATTCCTGAAACCATAGACCATATATCCCTAAAACAATTGAATGGGTGTTATATTAAAAAAAAAACAAAAAAAGAAAAACATAGATTCAAGATAAAAAATAATCACATTAGCTCACTGGATATATTGGTTAAAGCAGTCTTATTAGGACATTGAGTTATTTCGATAGAGGTTCGAGCCCTCGCATTTCATATTCTAAAATCTTAGGCAAAACTATATAGAGGTTCGATATTCTCTCAAAACCTTAGGCGAAATCGTATTTCATAATAGAAAAAAAAAAAAAAAAAATTCTGAAACCATAGACCATATAACCCGAAAATAATTGAATGGGTTGTTATAAAAACAAGGTGCTGCGCACAGAGGGTTGCCCTCCATGGCGGAGGGTGGAGTGGCTTAAATCGTAGTTCAAAGTCATGGTTTGGCTGGGTTGGTCGGAAGCTATGCCAACACTTAGCGGCTTGGGCTCTCTTTATCCGGGTCGTCGAACCCAACTGCCAGAGACATGGCACCCAATCCTTCTCTGCTAGACTTCCACATTCTCTGTTGGTCGATGCTCCAGCAAAGGCCCCATATTCTGGACCAAATCCACTGCCCAATCCTCTGGTTTATTCCTTTCCTACTCCATTATTTTCGAAATAATTGAAGCAAAAGCGTACAATAGAATTGTACAATAGAATGGATGTGACAACCGGTTAGCCGGTTATCCAAAATGGTCAAGACTTTTATCGCCACGACCCCATAAACATTTCTCTTTATCGAATTTGTGCTAGTTGAAAATGGTATGAACGTCCAACTTGTGTCCATTCGTCAAACTTGTTGTTCATTCGAAACTATTGCCAAGGTGGTGTCGAATGCGTGAAAAATTTAATGCATAAAACGTGAAAGGGAACTTCGACGTACAATGAAACAACATAATTTTACATATCTATACTGCTCCAACATATCAACGTTGCCAACATGCTATCTAGTTTGGTTATGTTGTCAAATTTGAATTTTTCAATGAATTGGTTCAAAGACGAGTATATCATATGATGAGAAGTGTCCAGTAAACATGCACCATATACAATACTTTCTAGCATACAAATGGTTTTAATATCCTTATGCCAGAGTGCCAAAGTGGACAAAAATCATCCTCATGCTAGGTTTATTAAATGGCGCTGCTACATTATTTAGACAATTATTCGATCTTCTTTTCATTTGATAATCCGTAACAACAATTAGAATTAGACCTTTTGGAGTACGTACATATATGCGAAGCATAAACGTGTCTGCAAATCACAATAATATGCACAAACATTTGTAAATCACAACGTCTCGCATTCTGAAATACTCTTACAGGTTATATTCCTTGCCATCTATTTGGAAAAGGAAAATCTGAAACAGAATGACCTAAATGATATGATATGGTAGCAATGCTTCATTTGCATTTTGGATTTATTAATGCTCGCGTTGGACTAAGATTGTTCCATAACTGATATAGGCTTAGCATTCATATATAATTTGCATAACATGCAGTAACTTTAAACAAAATAATAGAAGATGTTATTGGGTACACAAAAAATTTGCTTATTTGGCAATAAAATGATCTCAGTGAGCATACACTGTTCTAGGCACCTTTTGGATTGCCATGGCTGCACAATCTGGAAAAAGTTATATTCCATGCAATTGCATCCTAGTGAACATTCTGCCAATAGCAAACATCTGCAGAATGCTCTATGCTGCACGCTCCAAGAACAAATTTTCTACAAAAAACACATCAGACAAATTTTCTACAAAAAACACATCAGATAAATTTTCTATAATGGGTTCTTCTTTCCAAGCTCGAACAATGTAGAGCTTTGTCAACAACAATCCGATTCAATAAGTCTGAGACATTTGTGTCTGCATTAACACTAGAGTCGTCACATGATGTACCAGAAAAGGTGCATTTGCACTGTTTGCTTTAAAATTCATATAAAATCAAAGGTTCAATAATCAGTCAAACCCTTCTTATATGTTAATATATAGTAGTCATATTACATGGAAAAAATACTTAAAAATCTATTGGTCCCCATTTATGAGAGTTAACTTAGGTAAACGCAAGGGGGTCAAGTCTGTTTTGCTTTTTGTTTAGATAAAGTAAAACTGTCTCAATAAGAAGATTTTTATGATTTTTTTCATTATTTTTGTATTTTTCTTCACGAGTCACAGAGTAAAACACAAAAAACTGCATCCCAATCCGAGATCTGAGAAGGGAGATAAGGTTGTTTGAATATGGCAGGGTCAAAACTGTTGTTTGTCTTCTGTGAACCAATACTGGTTTCCAGAAAGCTGTTCCCAAATCAAATCTCTAACTTTTGTAAGGAAATGAATTTTGACCTAAAATTTCGAATATAAGTGGTAGACAACTTGCTTTATCTAAGAAAAATGTCCATTAGCCTTAATGATGAAGTTTTGATTTTCTTTTATTTTTTCATTTACAAGTGACTGATAACTTATGTCTATATAGGAGTAAAATGATTCAAATTCATCCTCCAAAAAATCATATTATGAAAGGTTACCATAGTATAGAATCACTCTAAAAACAAACACGTTAAAAAAGCACATCGTTTGTTCACAAGAAATCAAGAAATGTTTGTTTTTCTGGGACCATTACTGGTTCACCTTCTTTTTAAAATTAAGAACTCCCTCATCTTAATCGATTTCAGTTTTCAATTGTGGGATATAAGCACCTCATGAATCACTCCATTCACTAAAAATAATCAATGCTCATTATCTTGAGGTTTAGAGTAAACTTTCTAGTGTCCATTCCAAGTTATCTGTTAGATTACGTGTTCCGTGGATTTCATAAATCTATGCATTGAATGGTGAACTCAAAACTTGTATTTTCAAACTTCTCAAGTTGTGGAAGTAATGCAAAAGAATGAAGAACAAATATAAAAAGCTATAACTATGAAAAATAAAGGTAGACTGCTACGTCTGTTTCCTACTGTTAGTCCACATGGCTTAGGATCATTCAAAAAGCCAGAACATCATCATCTTAATTGGTTTTAAACTCGCCTTAAGAATATATAGATTCCATGTATAGTATTTTATTTGAAAAAATTAGTTGGTTGCTATAATTGCCTTATTTAATGGTAATGTTGAAGCACAAGCAAATTGAACCTATATGAATCTCCACTCATTCTTCCAAAAATTATGTTAGAGAAGGTAGAAAATCACCATATCATTGTATAAGTGACAAATGAACAATAAATAGAGTTTGTAATGATACTCAAAGAGATATACTTCTATACCTAATTCATCTAGTTGTGGACCATAATGGTCCATGCCTATTTATATTCATGTCTTACATATAGTAGTATGTTTTTTTTAACATCAAATTGGAGATCTATGTTGCCAATGAAGCTTAAATCCATAAAAATTATAGTCTATCATGAAAGACAAGCTAAAGTTACTATTATTATACTAAAATAGGAACTCCTAAGTAGCAAACACGTGTCTTAAGTTTATGATAGTAAAAAATAAGAAGATTTCATCGTATGTTCTGCACTAAGACGATACAAACTATATTTTGAACTTGTATCACACGTTTTGTCAATCATGAGTTGAAAAAGAATGCTGCGGTTCTATTGCGCCATTCCTTGGATGGGGACACCACCTCAGCCCATTTTCCCTTTTTATAGCCCATTTTTTCTTGTCTTTGGACATCGGCGTTCTCCTTGAGCTTTTTTCCTAGCTTCATTCGCCTCTACCTAGTTTTATTAACTCCTAAAGCTTGTCACAGTCGAAAGCTCTACCTAGGACCGCGATTGGTCTGTGTTGCCTAAGCGCCTGCGTTCCAACAAGGTCTTCAAGGTACGGTGATCGCTATCGTTATGGTTTTTTAATTTTTCTTGTCTGTGGTTGGTTGTGGCTTAGTTTTGGTGATGCGGTTCGGAGGCTTCCTTGCGTCAGTTCCCTCCGGTGACGGCATGGTCAAGAATCTTTGAGCGGTTTGGGTTAGTTGTTTTCTTTTGTTGATTTTTTGTTTGCTTGAAACTGCTGGATCCGGCATGCTGGCTCGCCATACCCTCTGGCCTTTTTTGCTTCCGGGACCCCTTGAACTTTGCTTCTCCTTTTCCTATCCAATCCAGCTGAGTTTCAAATGAATTTTGGTCCGTTACTGCCTTCTGCCAGACTGTTTAGCAGTAGGGCTTGTTTTCGGCCTGCTGACAGCCCGGATTGCTGTTCAGATCCGTTTGGATTACCTACCATAGGTTAAGCTTCAACTCCTTTTCCCTTTATCGGAGGGATCGATTCTTTGCTCTCAATACCTTGCTTCGTTTCCTCTCGAAGTGGCCTGTGTATTTCGGATCTGCTCTCAACCGCTTTCCTTCCTTTGTTCTACATTCTCCCGTTGTTCTTTCATTCTCGGTTTGCTATCAGGCCTCCAGCATCCCATCTCTTCTGCCCACTACTCCTCTGCTATCACCGCCTTCCTCCTTTTCACGCTGCCGCTTCCGCACCCATCGCCCTTTGTCGCAGGGATACCAGGCCGTCTTTGTGGCAGGGATACCAGGCCGTCCTCCCCTATGGAGTTGGGATACAGTTTCCCAGTTTCCCTAGGGGGTTTGGTTTTCATTTGTTCTTTCTGGCATTTTATTTTTTCTTCTTTAAGTTTTGTTTTTGTTTGGTTTTCTTTTGTGTCTTATTATTTTGATTATAGATCTCCAAGCTTTATTTGCTTTCGGTTTCTTTTTTCGGCCCGATGTTTCCCATTTGGGCTATGGGTTTCTTGTTTATGTCTCATAGGTGTTGCCTTGCATTATGTTCCTTTGCTTTTCTGCCCTTTCTTCGCCTTTATGTGTTTCGTTAGTTATCATAGTCGTGTGACGCAGAAAGTGTACTGAATTTCTCATTTTTGTACTAACGTCTGTAAATTTGTGTGTTTTTAGACATCTCACGTTATGGCAGATCAAGACGTTCCTAGCACCTCTCAGGTTTCTTTGCGGGCTCGAAGGGCCAAACGGGTCGCCGCTAGCACTGCCCCTTCCACCCCGCCTATGCGGCGTGCTCGCTCCATTGCTGTTTCGATTGCCTCTGAGGTGTCTGCTGTGCATACCCCCGCAGCGTCTGTTGAGCCTGTCACCCTGATTTTTTCCTCTATCGGATGCACGGGCCTAGCTTCTCACTCTGGCTCGGCTGGTCCATCTCACGCTGTTTCCTCTGCGTCTTTTGCCTCTGTGCCGCCCCCTGTGTCCAATCTTCCACTTGGCGCGAACTCTTTGCTCTTTTTTCAGATCTTGCAATAGTGTGCTCCTTTACTGACCGCATCTCGCGTGATAGCTCGCGGGGATAATCAAAATGTGTTTTTTCTGTTACAGAATGGCGGTTCACGATCTCCGATCCTTCATTTGTTGCTCCTTGAAGTACTAATTTTTTGCTATCAGCATCGGATTCAGTTGGAGCCGTTGTGGGTTCCACGTTTGGAGAATGAGTGGGCTGATTATCTATCAAAGATCCGGGCCTTTGACGAGTTTTCTCTCTCTCCATCTGTTTTTCATCTCTTGGAGGAGTGCTGGGGCCCTCATCATGTGGATCGTTTTGCTAGCCCATCCAATGCCTTGCTGCCAGTCTTCAATACTAAGGATTGTTACCCTCATCGGATTGCGCCTGATGCATTGTCTTATGATTGGCATGTGTTCAATAACTACTGCTTTCCTCCGCCTGCCTTGATTCCCGAAGTATTGCATCACGCTCGTCTTTGTAGAGCACGGCTTATGCTAGTTGTCTTCGCTTGGCCTTCTGCACCTTGGTGGCCGTTGCTTGCCGTCGATTCCTCTTCTTGGCAGCCCTTTGTTCACGATGCCGTCTTTTTTCATGAATTTTCTCATGCCTTACTCCCATCACCCTCTTCTCCCATTGCAGGCTCTCGCCGACATGCTGCTTTATTTGCCTTACGTTGTAATTTTTTCGATTAAATAGATCTTTATTGGTTCATCTGGTCATTTTTTTCCTTTTAATTTGTCTTGTTCTAAGTTATGTTTCCTAGTTTAGGGGTTGCTTGGCTTCTCTTGCTTGTCGTGTGCATAGTTAGACGCTGTTCAGGTTTGAGGTTTATGATAGGTTTTGACTTCTGTGGTTTCGTCTTGTTTTCCAGATATCTTACCTTTCTTCGACGATCCCTCTTTGCCCTTCTTCACCTCGGCTTTGGTATCTGTCCTCCAGTCCCGTGCTTCATCTACCTTGCTCAGTTACTCTTCTGCGTGGCTATCTTTTTCGGCATTGGTGTACTCGCGGAGTTCTAGCACTACACGCCTCCCTACATGTCGCCGCCTTTTTCTCCTCTTTGGTATCCGCCCATCGCAGTCCTACCTCCATCGTATAAACCTGGCCAGCAATTGCCTTTTTTCGGCTTAATCAACTTCCCCTCTCCTTGCTCGCGCCCCTTCCCGGGCCTTGGTTAGTTCGCCACAGCCCCCCATCGCGTCGTCCATAGCCCTTCACGGGAGCGCCTTCCGCTGACTGCGGCCCACGTTCGCCAGATCATTTCTTTGCTTGCCCCGCCACAAGACGATTGGCGTGGTATTATGACGGCCTGCCTTGTCACAATCTGCTTTGCTGGGTTTCTTCGCATCTCTGAGGCCCTGCATCTGAATTGGCGCGACCGTTCTTTCTTCCCTGACCATGTCCAGTTGTATATCCGCAAATCCAAATGCGACCAAGCTGCTTCCGGCCAGGAAGTCCTCATAGCTCGCACTTTTTCTCCCTCTTGCCCTGTGATGTTACTGCAACGTTTGTTATCTGCCTGTGGTTTTCGCACCTTTGACCCACCTTCGGGTGGACCATTGTCTTATGCCGCTGCCCACTCCTTTGGTTCGAGTCTCTGCGTCTTATCGGCTTGGAGCCTCGGGCATTTGGCACCCATGCTGGTCGTAGGGGGGCGCCACCGCCGCTGCTGCTTCTTCCGTCCCATCGGACTTTGTCCGTTCCCATGGGCGTTGGCACTCCGCCTCCTCCCATTCGCGCAATGTTCTTCCCAGTATTCAGGAGCGCCTCATCGTGTCTCGCTATCTTGGTCTTTGAGGTAGGTTCCTCTTCTATCGGCCACTTGTTGTATCTCAGGACCCATCCTAGGAATGCTGCGGTTCTATTGCGCTAGCAATAGAACCGCCATTCCTTGGATGGGGACGCCACCTCAGCCCATTTTCCCTTTTTATAGCCCATTTTTTCTTGTCTTTGGCTATCGGCGTTCTCCTTGAGCTTTTTTCCTAGCTTCATTCGCCTCTACCTAGTTTTCCCGCCCCCTCCCTCTTAGTTGGTCAGCTTGGTTCATGGTCACTTATTTTGTCTCTTTTTTTCATTCTCGGCGGCAATCAGAGCCTCTCAGAGACATTCTTCTTTTTATTCTCTCTCGGCGTAGCGATGTAGCCTCCGAGGCAGCACTAATCGGATGTTTTTTCCCGCGATGGTCATTCCGCGGACGGTTCCCGATTGGTCGGCTGTTGTTTCTTTGTTCAGCGTGGCCCTGGAGCCTCTGAACTTTTTTAGATATTTGATACATTAATGCGCAAATGTCTAACCCCTTGACGGGTCACTATCTTTTTTCATCTTTGTCTTGGCAGGTTATTTTGGAGGTTTCTTGGTGGTCGGTTGTACGAGGTCGCACCAGGGCGGGGTTTTCCATCCTGATGGGAGCGAGCGCCAGTTTTCTCATCTTTGTATAGACCGAGCGACAGATGAATGGTCTTTTATCTTGTATTCCCTAGTTTCGGCGTGCTCTCGATGATTGTCTAGTTTCGGAGCACTCAAATTTCAAAGTTTTTCAAAAGTTTTACCCCAGTAGGTATTTGTACTCAACCACTACAAGAGAATGACTTCTAAGAGTCAGGTAAATCGTCAGAGGGTCGAAAACTCTATATGAGATGTCTATCTGCCGAATATAGTGACGAATCATATGACGAAAAAAACTGACGTTTAGTTCTGACTAAAAATCTGACTAACTAATAGTTTGACTAGAAGGGTGACTAAAAATATTACTAATACTTTGACTATTACTCTGACTTATTGTTTGACGAGATGTCTAACTAAAAATTTGACTAAAATTATTGACTAATAGTTGAACTAAACAAGTGACTAACAATCTGACTAATATATTGACTAAGATTGTGACTAATTGAGTGACTTACATAGTGACTAACATTATATACTCGTCAGAACATTCGTCATATATGATATCAATTCTCCAATATCATGTCTCCTTTATCCAATATTATGTCTCCTTTATCCAATATCATGTTTACCACTTATAATTATCCCAAGTGTGTTTTCTAGTGTGAGAACATGTTCAACAACTCCATTATAAGGAATTTTTTTTTTCTCCTATAAATGTAACTTTAAACATGAAAACAATATAGGAATATAAAAATAATTCGAGCACTAGGAAATACATACTTAAAAACAAAAAGTAAATTGTGATACGGATAGAACACAGTAGTTTGAAATATGATCTCTAGCTAGTCTAAAATCATATGAAATCCTCATCCAAGATATCATCTTGTATGTCATTCCATTCATCATCGTCTAGTTGTAAAAGCAAAATTCTTCTTCGTCAGATATTTGGCATTTGAAGGTCAACGTCTTCCTCCTCTTCAATATAATCTTCTGCCATTGGGGAGTGCATTGGTGATCTCAATTCTTCATTGGTGGTTTGTCCTTGAGCTTCATAATCTTCTAGACTTTGTGTCTCCAAAAATTTCAATTCTTGCTCATGCTCTATATCTTCCTCACATTCCACAAATTCCAATTCTTGGCCATGCTCTAAATCTTCCTCATGTTCCTCCTCTTCTTCCTCAAGGGTTATATTAGGAACGTGTCGATGTGATGTTGGTTCTGTAGGGATTACGATCCACCATGTACTATTTTGAGGGTTGACATGGAAAAATACTTGCTGAACTTGTTGTGGATACACAAACGGTTCACTTACATCTACTAATACATGCGTGGAATCAACTTCAAAAAAACCAGATGGATGTGCCGCACTGTTTGATTTCTTCCGCGGTATAGAGGCTTGAACCATTTCGCTTTTAGAATGGTCTGTCGAAATGAACGAAAATCCACATCAATAATATCAGTAATAACTCCGACATATTCAAGCTCTCCATCAACAGGATTATCATCTCTAGCGCTTGCTCGACTTTTTTGGTCAAATGAGGCAATTATTCCAGAATCACAAGTGACGCGAGCTTTGTCAATGCTATCAATTCAAAAATGTCGACCATAGGCCCACATTGAATTATGGAACCTAGCCTGCAAATTGAATAAAAACTCAAGTATCAGTACATATTATGAATGCAATCACAATAACAATAACAATAACAATAACAATAACAATAACAATAACAATAACAATAACAATAACAATAACAATAACAATAACAATAACAATAACAATAACAATAACAATAACAATAACAAATTCAGACTCACTGATTCGTTACACCCAAGAGCAATGTTAAGATCATCTTCTTGTATTTTTTCTCCATTGCCTTCGGCCTCCCAAAGCTTTTCAGATAGCCACCAAGAGGGGGGATTCTCCGGCAGGGGCCTTAGTTCTGGAGGATATTGTACTCTCCTATGACGTCCTCGACGATTCCTTTGCAAAAGATATGCTTTTCTATCACTATCTCTTTGTGCCTTTTCAACTTTATATAGTTCCACCCACCTAGTGAGACCATCTGCATTGTTCAATACGAATTTGTTGATGCCTTCAAACATCTCGTCACTTAACCTTCCTTACCCTGACCTTGTAAAATTTCACCTTCTAACCAATCAGGAGCCTCCTTCTTCCAAATCTTTGGTGCATTTGGATCTATTGATGTTGTGGCATCTGTTAAGAAAAATAATGTCTCTTGAACAAGGTGTCCTTCTGCCATACATCCCTCAGGCCTAGCCATCTGGCGCACAAAGCCTTTTAAGACCTTCATATATATCTCCAAAAAGAACATCCATCTAGAGGGGTTTGGACCCACGAGCAAAATCTCTTATGGCAAATGCACCAACAAGTGTACCTGATGATCACATTTAGTATGTGTAATTGCCAATATGTGACTTATTCATACCTGAAGATCAAAAAAGCTAGTTGGAAATAAGTGTTCTAACTGGCATAATATCTCTGCAATCTCTATTTCCATGGTGGGAATATCCGCAGCTACAATCTCTTTAGAAGACACCCACCTAGAAAAGCTAGCGAGTCTATATATGACCTTCCGGATAGAAGGCGTGAGGCAATTCTCTAAGGCACATGGGAGAATATACTGTAACGAGACAAAAAATGTTTGATTAGTCATACATACAAGTTGTCAATATTGTTTATCCTATAGTATAAATACCTGTAGAAAGTTGTGCCAATCATGCGACTTTTTAAGCTTCCAAGTGAGATCTCCATCTTTTGTGAATGCCCTTCTTAGGGAGGAGCCATGACCAGTTGGAGTGCGAAGAGTTTTAATAGAATTTTTCACTTGTTTGAGTTCATCCCTTTTCAATACCCACGGACCTCGACGAAAGCGAGGAGTTTTGCCTTCTTCTATGATAGGCCACAATTCTGTTTTGATGTTGTTATCCTTTAGATCATTCCTAGCATTAAGAGTCTCCCAATCTCCTGTAAGATGTCGCCAAAGTGAATGGCTTACATTCTTAAAAATATGCATAGGATCCAATAGATGTGCAATCTTCAATTCAGACCAGTATTCCAACTTGTATAAGATGGATAGTCTCTTCATGCCAGGTGGAGGTGCAGATTTTCCTTTATGCACAATAACGATGGGGCCAAACTTGCAGCATGAGGACACTGAAGTCTTTTCTTGCTTTTAAGGGTTATAATATAATACAGGACATCATCTTTAAGATAAATCTACATTAGATTTGTCATAGTTTCCCACGCGACATTATCTTGAAAAACTATGTCATATTCATCTTCCATTGCTGCCAGGGCCAGAATCGCCTTGTTACTGTAGGGTTGAGAATTTGAAGCCTAGTTACAGACTGAATCAGACCTGAATGGCTGTTTGAAAGCCAAGTTTCTTCCGAATCAGAGTTGATATCTTGCAATTTATGTGGAATTTTCTGTTAAAATTTTTAAAATCTTGCCTTAGCATTGACAGAGTCATTTGCATCAGATTTGGTGGAAGCATTTCGTAGATCATAGATCTCTCTAGTGACTTTGTCTCAAGATCTATCTGGATCACTAATCTTATCAATTTCCACTGAACTGTGTCAGTCAAAAAGAAGTTGGACAGCAGATCTTTATTGAAAGGCAGATATTTTTCTTGACTAACTCTATTTTTTTATCTCATGTAGTTCCGGGATTGGGGTGCGTACCCTTCTGCAACAACTATGGCAGTGATAAAGAAAAAGAGGTCATACAGGGCCTATCGAGAATCTTTAATTGCCGAAGGGAGAATTCCTGGAAATGTAAGCTTTTGTATTCGTTTTGTTTAGTTCTAATTTCTGTTTTTTTTTGTTCTTTCTGATCAAATGTGAGAGCTCAAAATTTCTGATTTTTTGGTTCTTTTATAGTTTGAGGCGTTGCATTTCTTAGGGAAGAAGGGCGAGAGGAAGAATAAGCAGCGAAGAAGAAAACAAATGAAGGTAATTTCTACTTTGTAGCATTCTGATATATCCGTCTCTCACCTTAAACAACTTCTGTTTTAGGAAGCAAATACCAAGGCGCACGAAGATCGAAGGGAAGAAGAAACACTAGCTCATGTGGATCTAGAAGGCGAGCCAGCCCATGGACCCATGTAGTTGATGGAGGTGGGCAAGAAGTGGAAGGAGTAGAGGAGATTAGAGCGGAAGATGTGGAAGATGATGTGGGGATTGCGGTGGAGTTAAATTGTCGTGTAGACGCCCCTGATTTGCCACATGAAGATGTCACGACATTGATGCCTTCTACGACGCAGTTATGGAGAAGGGATTGGAGAGTGCAAGGAGTATGGAAGAGATGATTATGAAGAAGAGAAATGATGTGGAGGAGGGCAGCAAGAGAAGTGATAATGCATCCACATCGACAAAAAAAGGGAAGAAGAGCAAGACTCGAGGACTTAGCAGAAATTTGGGTTCTGAATTTGTAGATGGGACTATTGCACGGAACATTGCGCAATATAAGTCACTTCGAAAGACAAGAGGCTGACATGAGTACTCGCAAGATGTGAACTCTTCAAGTTTTGATGTGTTTCTAACACTTTGCTCTTACTATCTTTAATGACTCCTGATTTGTAATCAAGTCTTAAGTTTTGACTACTTGTAATGACTACTTATTTGTAATCAAGTCTTTATCTTTATATTTTGCCTTTTATTTTATTGTATCTGTTGTTCACAAATGTCATTGCATTTTATTCGATTTTATCTGTTGTAACAAATATTAATTGCTGTTATGTGTATTGTAACGAATGTTAATAGAATTATATCTTGACTGTTCTTCTGACTAATAACTAATGTCGTGGCCAAATAACCTGATTGATTGTCTGACTATTGCCTGACCAACTGTCTGACTAATGATTGACCCATATTCTAACTATTACTATGACGAACTTTTTGACTAAGTATTTGACTAAGTATTTGACTAATATCATGACTAAATATCTAAGTAATACAGTGACTAATTACGTACCTAATTAGCTGACTAATTAGCTATTTAATAAACTGACTAAGTAACTGACTAACAAAATAAGCTTCTGTCTATTACATTGACTAGTCATCTGACTAAACTGTTGACTAAAAGACTGACTAAACATATAACTAAGAATATGACTTTTACTCTGACTACTCTTCTGAGTAATCTTCTGACTAATATTCGTCAGATAAAACTCGTCACTTTATTCGTCAGGAATATGGTTTGGGCAGTTGTCTATTTTACAAAGGCTCTCTGACTAATGTTATGACGTTTAACCATCATTCTCTTGTATTGAACATTTTTACAAAGCTCAATGAGAACACCACTTCACTTCGGCCACTTGTTGTATCTCAGGACCCATCCTAGGAATGTTACCTTGCTTTAAAATATGGCAAGCCTAAGAACAAACTAGAAATGGTCAATTTCTATTTTAAACATAATGTGTTACTTTTAACATAAGATTCATGTCTATGTTGCCAAGCAAGGGTCACATTCATTTAAAAAAGACTAAATCCATCCTGTAAAAAACAACACGCATAAATTTGTAAGATGAGATGTTCTGGTTCTTTAAGGAAGCCAAACAAGATGGATCACAACACGAATAAAGCCGGGGCAATGACACTCACGATAGCTTTGGATTGCAGGTAGGAATCGAGGTAAACACCTCTATGTATGCATCCAACAAGATCATTGTAGCTCATGGAGCAAGTAATGGTCTCGAACTGATCTGGACGAAGCAGATAAGCCATGGGAGATGAATGACTTCTACCATCGAATGGAGCTGCTTTTATAGTCGTTGTAGCATTATTGGTATAATACTTCAGCATTATTGGTATTTATACTTCAACATTATTGGTATTATACTTCAACATTATTGGATTCGTAGCTATAAATTCTTTCACCTTGCTTTCACTTCTCACCCACGAATTTATCTCTGCAGCTCTTTCTCACCTTGTGTGCTCCTTGCTCCTTGATCTTGTTCCTTGCTTCTTGCTTCTTGTTCCTTGCTCCTTGCTCTGTGTTCCTTGCTCCGTCGGTGATTTTTGCTTGCTTTTGCAAATGATTGGACCCAATCCGCCCTGCAAGCATGCCCCAGGCATTCTGTGCAGCCTGATTAAGATGAGTTATTTGACCATCTTGGAGTGGAGGTTGCGCCACAGTCCCACCAAGGAACTTGCAATGGAGTTGATCAACTTCATTCTGGAGCGATTTGATTGTGGTCATGAGCCACTGATGGAAATTAATCCATCTGAATGTTATAGGAGACTTGCAATGAGGGGAATTCTTGAACCCCCTCCTCATCTGGACGAGATGCTACAGCAGTTGACGCCTCTTCTTTGTGCTGGTTATTTAGCACACTCTCTGGATCGATACATATCAGAGTTCATTCATGAAATTTGTAAGGGACAGATGTATGGCCTTATTAGGACGTACTACCACGAGTACAACAACTTTGTGGAGTTGGGTCCGCTCTTCTTTCGTGAGTATCATCATGTGGAATTACTTTTTGCAATGACTAGGTACCCCATATGGTGGGAAGAATAAGGCTGGGATATGCGTGAGCTATGGGTTCCTAACCCAGCTGCGTGGGTTAGACCTCGTAGGGGAAGGGAAAGGGGAAGGGGAAGGGGTTAGGAACCTAGGGGAAGGTTACTAGGGACATACTGCCGTGGTCTCTAGTAACCTTTGCTATCTATCATACATAGTTCATACTTCGGTCTCTATTATGTTTGGAAGTTGTTATATGATACCGTGTTAATATGTTCTCTAAATATTAATGTATGTATGGTACTTTTCCATGTCCAAATTGCAGAGAACATTGTCTTTCTAGTAAATCTTTCTATGAAATCTGATCATAAGCTCAATGTCTTACTCTAATCATCGTTGCTTGGCTTTTGTTGAAAATGTTTAGCTTTCAACAATGCTAAATGTTTTGCTTATTCAGTTTTTTCCCTTGTTGAATCATACCAACTTGCTGTTTAGGGTTAAGCAGTGTTTTGTTATCTGAAATTTATATTTTGTATTGCATACATGCTTGTATTTTTGTGTTTGCTTATGAAAACCACCATAGATATGTTTTGTATTGCATACATGCTTGTATTTTTGTGTTTGCTTATGAAAACCACCATAGATATGTTTTCTCTCTGTTTATTCAAATCAAACCATTGAAAATTGACACAGTTCCATTCATAAGCATGTTGCGCAAGAGAAGTTTCATTTGTTTGAAGAATCAGGTAAGGCAAGGGCATTAATATATTGTTGGAGTTTGATTCCCTAAGCTCTGTTCTGTTAGAAGCATACAGGCATGAAACATTGACTTATGTAAGGACCATTGCTTTTCTTTTTTAGGTGCCCCCTTAGAAATTGGGTCAATAATATGGGGCAGTTTGACCCCATTTTGACTTGCTAACGGACTAGAGGGCTAGTCATGGAATATCCTGCAAGAGATGTGACATCCAATGGTCGAAAAAATTCTAAAATGCACCAGAAATGATTAATAACGCCCCAAACTTTATGCATTTTAAGCTTTATTCATATGAACTGCTATACTTGGAGGTCATATCTGGATAGATATTATATAATGTTTCTGATAATTTTAAGTGGTTTTTCTAAAATCTGTCGTTCTGTTCCGTTCCATGCTGATATGGCAATCCTAGTCATGTAGGGGGTCATGTGTTTAGATCAATAGTCCTGTCCCACTCTCCTTAACAATCTGGCCCTCAAGAAAATCTCAGTCGTTAGTTGCAGTGGTGTTTACCCACCCGTAACACATTAAAAATTGCATAAATACATAGTTTATTATGCCAAGTGGCTATAAACACCTAGCTTGTTATGAAAACCACCATAAAACCACTACAAAACCACCATAACTCTCGGTCCCATAAAAGTTTTCTATTGCTCTATTGCACCATAGCCAGCTCTTGTATTTGCAATAACAAATGTGTGAAAAGCTTTCTTGAATGGGCCTTTAGCCCGTTTGATCTCCTTACTTGAAATATGCTACCAAAATATGCAATATCAATCATGCCATAGCAGATCCTTCTCCAAATTGGTGTATTTGGACAAAATCGTGATTGATTGGGGCCGAATTTGGTTTCGTGACAGAACACTACGAAAAAGGTGCTTCAATACCCCGAAAATACCCCAAAAAAATGCCTATAAGATCCCCCTTTTCTGTCGAACAACATCAAAGATCTTAGTTACCTGTTAGGGTGTGCCACAAAAAGTATCTAAAAGGTAGTTTTAGAGTACTTTTTCTGCAGGTACCTAATTGATATTAAAAGTACCTAAATCAAAGCTAATAGTCAATATTTTTACTTCATGGTTGAGAGTAATAGAAGAATGATGTCTTAGAGCACTTTTCATATCATCCATTATCATGAGCATGAAGCAATATCGCCGTATGTGAGTACCCAGTGGATATTTTAGGTAGGTTCCAAAAGTGGTACACCCTAACATGCTTTAACCCTTAAATTAACATAAAGGTCATGTATACTACAAAAAAGAGATACACTCAAATGAAGAAGCCCTTGGGGAACTCAAATGACTTCCTCCACCCTCTTGGCTATTATTCACAAAATTGCTTTTGCACCTTCATTTTTGGTATAGAAGATCCATTGCTGGAGGCAGTTGAACAGGAGTTCTTCTATTGTACCAGGGCAAAAGTATGCTGGTGGGTAGCAAATAAATGCGAGCCCAGCACCAGCACCAACACCCAAAATACATTTTTTTCCACCCTTCATACATTTTTTTCCCACCCTTCACCTATATAGTACCACCTATTTTCTGCCCGTCTCTTCGTCTAGCCCGTACCCGTTTATACAATCATTACCTGTTTGCCGCTCGCGGTAATGAATGCGACCCGCTACAATCTGGAACCAGTAGACAAACTAACTTTCGAATTTGTGTTTTCCAAATCTCTCTTCCCCAACTTTCTCTAATCCGGCCAAGCAACCCGCGAATTTATGCTCTCAGATTTCCACATTAAACAAACAGATCAACCATGGTAAAGAAGGTGATTGATCCAAGGGGGGTTCACAGTTTTGAGCATATAACCCATCTGCATGCACGGGAAAGGGGTTCCTTTTTCTGGTATTTTTTGCACTATCCTAGGTAATTTTTATTCGAAAGTGGTCAAAATTTGCTTTTAAAGATCCATATACAGGGGGGTTTTTTGCCACCCCATGCACGCAGATGGCACATCCCCCTTATACATGAGTGAATCCCCCTTGGATTGATCCGCCCGCTCAAGCAGTAATTCCAACGGAAGCCATGCGCCGGGTAAGCAAAAAGCAACTAAACAAAATCTCTATGGGTTTAGGGTCCCCTGTTAATTCGATTTTCTTGCATTCTTCCAGGCCAGAAGAAACGTTCCCTTAAGACCGGACCTGGCTGAGGTTGCAAACAATGAAGTGCAGCTTGCAAAAGCCCAGTAGCATTTACAGAATGTCAACAGGCTTAGGGAACTTACAAAGAGAGCTGGCTAGCTTGTGAGCATCTATCCTGTGCCATTCAGGTTGCCAATTGGAGATGAGGAGAGATGCTCCATATGCGGGCTCGCATTCCAGGATGATTACACCCTTAGTCTGAAGCTGAAATGTGGCCACATATATCATGTCAGCTGCCTGACTTTACTTATGGAGAAGACACACTGCCTCGAATGCTCAGAAACAGTTCCAGCAGGCTTAGTGGAGGAATTGGGGAAGACAGTCAAGCAGGAACCCTTATATGCTGGGGCAGCACACAAACACATAGTTGAGACAATTGACATAGATGAGGTGGTAGCTACAACTCCAGACAGCAACAGGAAAAGGAAGCATGTTAGAACACCTCTTAGTAAAAGGACCCCCGGACACAAGTCTACAAGGACTCGAACTCCACAAGCAAGAACAGCCAGAAAAGGTACACGCTTGTTTTCTGAATTGGGAACATTAGAAGCGCATGTAAACAGTGCAAAGCAAGATGCAAGCAGTCAGCAGCACAATGCAGCACCTGAAAGCACAGTGCTAAAGACACCAACGCGGTCCAAAGCAGATTCCAGTAGTTCTGACGATGTTGACAATTACACTATAGTTCCAAATTCTGCAGAACCTCTACAAAGGCCTCCTCTAACACTGTTGATGCAGGGGCAGACAAGGATGTTGAAGATGTGGAGAAGCAGGTCAACAAGGTTGTGACCTGAATCACTAGGTCCACAAGGTCAAGGACCAAAAATGTTACAGAACCCGAGAGTGAGGGTGAGTCAGATGATTCGGTTGATGAGGACGTGCCTATAGACGTCGCACTAGGGAAAAAAACCCCAGTCTAATGTAATTTTTCCATACTTGTTTCAGGCCCAATTTTGATTGCACAAGACTTGCCAAAACGAGCAGTTAAAAGGTTTTTGTTTAATACTAGAATATATTTATTTTTCCCCATTGTGTCCTTGTAAAATTTGTTTGGAGTTTCAACCTAGGGATCAATATGCATTTGCCTGCAGAAGGAGAAGGCAGACACAAGTGGTACTTAGTGAATCTGAAGATGAAGATAGTGAGAGAACCCAGACAGATAATGAAGAAACCAAAGTGCCAAAACAACCTATTACATATAAAAGGTGCAATCCTGTTATATTTCAGAATGCGTATTCTCTACAAATTTCAGTTGGTAATTGGAGCACATCCTTGCATGCAGGAGAACAAGGCAGGTCGTGAATGAGAAAACGGAGAATAAAGCACGGAGGGCCACCACAAGGGTTACTGATAGCCAGGAAACACCCATATATTGGGGGCAGGGAGATACTAATACAGATGTATCTAACTATGGCTATCAGCACTCTCCATCATCTGGTAGCAAAGCTAAAGCAGAGTCCAGCAGATCGCAACAACGTCCAACACATCTTGATAGCACTTCCCAGCAGAGTCCAGCACATGTCGCAGCACAGTCAAGCACAATGAAGCATTCATCGACAGTGGTTGCAAACGTTGAGGGATGGCCACCCAGACGCAAATTGATGGTGCTTGACATAAATGGTGTACTGGCACAGACACAACAGAGGAGAATGGGCAAAAAATTCTTGCCTCCACCTCAAACGAACCATGTTGTAAAAGAAACTGCAAGTAAGTACCTCATTTGCAGACCAGGGTATCATGAGTTTGTGCAAGTAAGTACCTCATTTGCAAACCAGGGTATCATGAGTTTGTGGAGTGGGCACTGCAGAGGTTGATATTGTGATCTGGAGTGCTTCTCTACTTCGGAATACACGGGATATGGTGGATTGTTCCCAGATTTGCGGACCAAATTCTTGAAGGTATATGGTCAAGAGCAGTGCTATGCATGCGAGCATCCAACCAGCACAACAAAGCAACTTTTTTTCAAGGAGTTGAAGGTTGTACTTGAGAATTTTCCTGAATATCATGGTATGATTTTCTTGGTAGATGACAGCCTACACAAAGGGTTTCTAAACCCTGCACACACAACCGTTCCTGTTATGCCTTTCAAGGGGCAGGAAGAGGACAACTATTTGCAGAAGTTTGTGTGTCCAGCATTGGATTACTTGTCTTCTCATACAGTAGAAGAAACAATCTCACAGCTAGACATCACTGATGCATGGTTGGAAAAGGAGACAGTTGCAGTGCTGGATTACTCGTCTCAACAACTATCTTGTCTCGGCCTATTATATCCTCAATGCTCCAGAAGAGGTACAAAGGCAGTTGTTGGGCACCAACCACTCTGAAAACTTCAATGACTCATGAAATAACCATTGTACACTACCCTTTTGTAATATATGTATGATTACTTTGTATAATCTTGAGTATTGAGTAATCTTGAGTGATGTCTCTAATACAACATAAAAATTCCAGATAAAGGTCTTCAAAATTTAAGACAAAGGTCTTCAAAATTTAAGACAAATGCTGGAATGATGAAACAACTAGGTCAAACCATTTTCAACCTTCATATGGTAGGCTGTCAAGGATCATCTGATGGGTAGCCCCGTCATGGGAAAACCTGTTGGTGTCGGGAATTTCATTCATCTCGAACTTGATTGCTATGACATGATGACTGTATTGATAAGTAAGACATTTGTTTTGAAGTAGCTCCCAACTACCATCGGGTTGGATAGCATAGTATACACCAGCCAGCACATGTTCATCGACATTAAAAGTCTGACCCCAACTGTCATGTACCATCTTGTCAAGAATATGCCTCGGCTTAACACACTTCACCACATAGAAGTCTGCATTCTCTTGATTGCCCTCCTCGGCTACAACTGCAAAGTTGTCACCTTCCTCTATGTTTCCACTAAGCCATTCCCCATCACCTTCAAAAAATGTCTCGTCAATTTCGTCATCAAGTGTTTCGCCAGTAGACTTCATAGGCTTTAGTGTCATATACTTCCAATTCTTCAACCTATGCCTATTCATACAACATGACCACTTTCCCTTCAAATAGTTACCACAGAAACAACTTAAACCTCTATGAGCCACCCTTGTGGTCGATTTGGACATGTATGTCCGGATGCTGTGTATTTGCTTGGTCCCTTCCACCGCAGCGCCAAATTTGGTAGGTCGTCCTATCAACATCATCCTTTCCAATTACCCAGAAGTACCTGCAAGGAGACAACAAGTATTGCAGCTCACAGGCAGCATAATACAGCACTACTCATCACATTACAAAGGTTCCTCACAAAGACTTAAAGCGGATGAAAGCACTATTCAAAGACAAAGATGGCCGCTTTACAAGCGGCATTACTCGGCGAATACGGCAAAAATGAAAGCATAATACCTTTTGATGTCCCCGTTGTTGGTACCTTCATTTCAACGAGTTGCGAATTCCACGAGGCATCGGCCAAAGACCCTAAATATGACCCCATCATACTTGAGTCGCTCTCTAGTGAATGCGCCTTTAAGGACCGCCCCTTGCCCATCGTGCTCTCCCCTTACCATGGGCTGTCCCAAAGAAATTCCATACTATTTCCTTCCCTAGCTCATGGTGATATCTTGGTAGGAAATAGAATGGCGAAGCAATTTGAATTGGCTAGAACAACCATCCGACCAAACTATATGCCCGGAGAATTCAAATTTGATACAAGATGAATTGTCAAGACAAGTGAAAAAAGAATGTCATGAATCTTGTCATCACTTAAGTAAAAATGGGTTTCGTTCAATAGCTTTCTGATCCCAGAGCTGTTGTCCATCCTATAATGTGATGTGGACGAGAATTGTTATCACCGTCATTGTGCCAATGCCGGCTTTGAACCTCCCTTTGTATTTTTATCTTTTTAATTCTCTTTGCAAAAAATCAATTACGAAACAATGGTGCCATCTTGGATAATATTGTCCAGCAACTCGAATTGCATGGCCTGCCATCTAACCCTATAATTGTGTGGCACGAATATCTTCAATGTGGAACACAGATAATCTTCAATGTGGCACGAATATCTTCAATGAAATCCTTCACTGCCGTTCTCTGGTAAGACAATCTAAGGACTGGCTTTGGTCCTTTCTTTTTTTTCCCCTTGCCATTTGAGTTCTCGTCTTGTGTGCAGCTTCAGACTGTGTCCCACCAGCTACCTTGGATTTCTTACTTTTGTTTTCCTTCTTGGTCGCATTGGATCTTTTCTTTCTGCTGCCACCTGGCACTTCCTTGGTAACACAGTCTGCAACTCCACCAGCTTCTTCCGCTCCCACTTTGGAATCGTAACAAGGTCTCAGAGCACAAAAGAGAAGATCAGCGCAAGTTGAAAACACAAAAGCGATATTCAATGGATAACAAAGACATAGCAAAGACGCGTTTCAAAGATGCAATAAAGAGAGTATTACCTTTTCAAACGTTTTCCATTCAAGCAAGAACTCATGATTCTCTCTTTCTCTTGGACATATAGGAAGACTTTTTATGCCACACTTCTGACATTTCTGCATCAAGCAGTCATGTTTATACCATTCTTCACCCTCGCTCTTGTTGCAAACCACAGCCCTCCAGAGCTTGCTAGTTGAGTCATACGTATGTTGGCTGGCCAGACACTTCTCACCAGGTCCACAGACCTCACAACAGCACTTGCACTCTTGACCATGAAATCTAGTTTTCGCTGGCCTTAAAGCATTCAGGCCTACCCTGGCATACTCCAACTTCATATGGTATATGCAACAACAGGTTTCCCTTTCTGATACTTTCTTTACATAAATAGGCTTCAACTTCTCGAAAGCCTTCAAGCAAACAGGGTATTCAGGATGTGCCTTTTTGTATTGTTGAAATAGCTGCACTGAATGGTGGCCTTTGGTTAGAAATATTTATGCAATAATAGCAAGGAGCTTTTGTATGGAAACTTATACCTGTGTGACCTCCATAAGGCGCAAGGGATAAGAAATTCGGAAGCCTGACTCTCCAACAGTGTTCACAACATCTTTCTTGCAAGGAGAGACTCTGCTATTTTGTTTCCAGAATTCTGTTATGCTTTGCTTGCAAGCAGGGGTGAGAGAATCACACCTCAACCTCCTTTGGAAGCAAGACCACGGACCATATCCAAGGACGGCTTCCGATTTTCTTAATGCAGCAGTTGCAATTGTTGATCTTTTGAAACCTATCATAAGAAATATTGCACATTAATCAATGAACATATCCCAGCCAGCATCACTCAGCAGATACAAGCACTTAAAAGCATAAAGAAGCACAGGCATGAAAGCAAGAATTAGATGTACCTAACAGCCCTACCATAGTGGAATTGCATCTCGATTTTGTGGAAGCAGCCATCACCAGTGTCGAGCAGCCATCACCAGTGTCGAGGTTCTGGCTCTCCAAATATCATGGTTCATTTGCCTCTTTGTGGCTGCCATTGTCTGTTTCAAGTTGTTGAGCAGCACCCCGCTGCCTTGCACTCCTTTGGATTTGGCAAAATTCCAAGTTCTGAGATTTCCATTTCGTGGTGATGAACCACCCTCTTCATCACATCGGCCTTGAGTTCAGGTGAATGCTTTTTGGTGAGCTTGTTGAAGTAATCAACTACAAGCTTGGCTATTTCTTGCCTGCGTCTCATGCTCAGATCTTCCCGTTCAATCACTGCTTTTCTCATCTTATTCCGTAATCTGTATTCTCTCTTTCTCTCTGCATCCAATTTCTTGTAAATTGCAGAGGAAACTGGATCTTCACGCGATATTTCTTGTGTTGCATTGACATCCAACACTTCTGGAACACTGTATTGGAATTCATCAGGCCGAAAATCTAATGCTAAACGTGTGATTGCCTCCAGGCCAGTATCAGGAAGCGCCATGAAATTCCTGAGAGAGGGAGAATAAGTGAATTGGAGGGAGAATTTGTGCGGGCCATAAGATCGAAGTAGTTCTGGGCTCGATCGAATTTGCAACGTACTACCACTCACGCGAAAATCCAGCCAAAATCCCACAATCATTTTCCTAACGGTTCGTTGGTGAGGTGGACGTGTGAGTACATGAAGGGCGTGAAAAAAATGACGGGCAGTTACACCCACCAGCACCCAAATTAAGCAAAAGCAGGGGTGCTTAAAAACGGGCTAAAACGGGCTAAAACGGTTTTAGCATGCTTTTGATACCCACCAGCATACTTTTACCCACCAGCAAGGGATGGAGAAGGAAAAACCGTGATTTGGATTTTGAAGACGAAATTGCTTGCCAAGAAATATTAGGCCATTTTGCAGGATTCCAGGAATCACTCCATGCAAAGTTATCACTCCATGCAAAGCTGCAGAAGTAACCAGCTTTTGCTGATACAAGAACAAGGGTTTTCAGTAATATCTGATAATTGCAATCTAAAAACGTTGCAGCTAAAGCAGCAAAAATGGCAAGACCAATTGCACTTCATAAGACCTTTTCATATTTCATCTTTTGCCATATGAAGACGTCATAAGCTTTTCTGTTGCAACGACATATTATGGTAAATGCTCCCGTTTGCAAAAA
This sequence comes from Isoetes taiwanensis, assembly GCA_021234155.1. Taxonomy (NCBI): domain Eukaryota; kingdom Viridiplantae; phylum Streptophyta; class Lycopodiopsida; order Isoetales; family Isoetaceae; genus Isoetes; species Isoetes taiwanensis. Next base: position 23,885 of record JAJEKV010001011.1, on the reverse strand, counting down.
GGTGATCAAAATCAGACTAAAAAAGGAGATCCACTAGGAATGTCCTGCCATTCAAATTTAGTTGGATTTGAAGATATAAGTGACGTGCTGGGAACTTTGTCCAGTTTCAGCCCCTGAAGATTATTCTGCTAGCAGACATGGAAATGCAACACCAAAAAAATGAAAACAACTTGCTCAGAAGGGGTTTAGCTCTAAATGGATATTAACAAAACAGAGTTGGAACACATGATCTGCAAAGAAAGGGGAAGAGAGAACTAACTAAATTGGAATAACAAAAAACCAAAGGTATTGTTACTATATCCATATGTACTAATGGAGAGGCAGAGGCAGCAATTAAAATATAGTTTGCTCAAGGCTTGGAGAATACAAAAGAAAAAATGCAGCTAGATTTAAGTTGCATCTCATCAACTAAATGAAAAGATGTCATCATCCTCGTGAAATCTCATCTTTTTCATTGATAGATAGCTCCATCTCTCAATATTGCAAGCTGGGATCAGGTTTGCCTTAGCACATTGCTGCAAACCAGACATAGATCTCTTGATATTAACACAGCTTTCCCTCTGTTTGGATCTATCTTATGAAAAGCTCTAGCAGCTGGTTTTTGTTAGCTGAGAATTGCCATGTTCAATGCATGCCCTTCTCAACAGATCAATGAGTTTTGCCCTCGTATGGCTGTTGTTCTGAGAAACCTCAGGTCTCAAACAATTCTTAAGCCTCAAGGAAATTATGAAGATAGTCAAGCATAAAGATCCGGGTCCAAATTCCTAAACTGAGCTTCACGCAATGTAACAAAATCATTATAAGAAATATCTTGCACTTGTTTTCTACCTGAAAGAGGGTCGCAGATCACTGACTTGCATGTAACAGAAATGATTCCAATGCCTTTTGCCAGTAGTTTAGGTGCCTTTATATAGCAGACATGAAACCGTATTATATATCTTAATCCGTAAAGGAAGATAATCAAGCAAAGGATTTCACCTGAAATGTTTCATGGCCAGATTTGAAGCCAGCTTGGAGAGTTTACAACCAAAACGATGCCGAGCATCTCTTGTGTAGCATGAATAGTTGAATACGCTCGAGAATTTAAATTATAGAGACGAAATTTTAACCACCTTTAAATTTCGCCTCTATTCAACTACTTTTTAAACAACGAAAAATGTTGTTGATGCTCTATTGCATTTTGGGCGGTGCCGCCTCTCCTCCTCTCCGCACTCTGTTTTTGCCCTAGCTGCGAAGAAACTTCAATGCTCCCTTTTCCTATTTTAGATCCAGCCAAGAGACCCTTTTTAACTAAAGATGGTGCTTTGGAAGCGCCTGTAATTCTAGATGCAGATGAGCCCGCCCCTGTTTTTGCAGAAGGCCGAAAATATTTCCTAGCATAGCTTCTTCAAATGCCCAATAGAATCTGGTGAAGCCCTGAACAGAAGAAATCAGATTTATCGTCTTCACTCTAAGGTGCCTGAATCTGGATAAATTACAGTTTTAATCCGGCTTGAATCAGGTTGGAGCAAAAAGAAATGCAAAGAACTGCTCCAGAGATCAAGATCCCTCAAGAATCGGGTGAAATTTAAAGCTGGATTAAAATTTCGTCGGAGAATTTCAGTCAGCATGAAATTTTGGAACAAATTTTTAGCTGACCTGGCGGGCCACGAGCGGCTCCGTGGCCCGCCAGGTCAGCTGAAAATTTCTTTCTAAAATTTGAAGCTGGTTGAAATTACTCCTTCCATTACAAATGTGTTGCCTATTCTTACAGAATAGCTGAGTTGGAGCGAAGGGTACAGAGCCGCCAGCCATCGCAAAATGGACGGGGAATTTTAATTAACAAAATGACATTACAAGTTGAAATGAATACCTCATTTTGCAAGATATTTGAGCAGTTGATTGGCCTTGGCTTGTTGTAACGGGCCCATACACCCGAAATGACGTGTTCTCTTACTTGTCATGCATGATGTTAGTAAAACATGTTACAAAAATGTAAGTAATGCTTTATGAATATTTTCTATGTGATATGAGAGGGATAACACCCTGGAACGAGGGTGTTATGCCCTATTATAACAAACGAGGGCCGGAGGCCCGAGTTTGTTATAGTAGGGCGTAACACCCGAGTTCTAGGGTGTTATCCGCCTTAACAACATGGGCCCAAGAGTTTTATAGTGGTTTTTTGGTGGTTTTATGGTGGTTTTCATAACAAGCTAGGCGTTTATGCATAACAAACTAGGTGTTTATGCATTTTTTAATGTGTTACTAGTGGGTAACACTCTTGCAACCAACGGCTGAGATTTGATCTCAGCCTTAAAACTTGAGAGCCAGGTTGTTAAGGTTAATGTCCTAGCCATTGTTTACTTCTATTGAACATAGCATATATGCGGGTTGCATTCGATGAGGTTAATTTAAGAAGTAGGCATATTCGTCGAGTTAAGAATTAAAGAAGTACGTATATTCGAGGTATCTAAGAAGTTTCGAGGATTTTAAGCATACTTAGCTTAGCTGATAAGTTTTCTGCAGGATTGAAAAGTTTGAGCAGATGAGATGGAGGAGCGAATGGCTCGTTTGATAATTCTGATATGCTACATTCAAATGCTAGTGCTAAATCTGCCGACTTGTATTGAGTGCACGACAAATCGAACACTGGCGTCGATGTATCCAAGCGCGACGGCTTCGTTTCCGCAGGTACAAATTGTTGCAACAAGTTTGCCATATGCTGCAGCGTTGGGGATCACCAACCAATCCGCCATACCCACAGGTTGCGATATGTTTGTGGGAAATACACAGACAAGCACCTTGGTAAAATACTGGGGACCTATCAAAATGGCGCCCAATTTCACAGCAGACAACGTATGCGAGCTCGTCGTCGACAACTCCGGTTATGTCTACTTGAAGACCAAGGTCGACCAGCTTCTGTTTTCTGTGCTCACCGCTTATCAGGCTGCCCACATGGATCAGCTCCAGATATTCCTGTCTTCTTCTGATGGAACTCTTTCTGTTGATTTAAATTCTACTCATATTCCATCTCCTCCTCCTTCAGATCCTCCTCCTCCTCCTTCAGATCCTTTGCAGCCTCCTCCTCCTCCTCCCCCTGTCAAAAAAATTCCTCGCCCTTCTTCCTCTGCCCCTTGCTCTTTCCTCAATCCTTTCTCACTCGCTCTCATCCCCATCTCTGCCCTGGTTTTCTCTATATTTTGATTCCAGTATTTTAATCTGGTCTCTTCTATCTATTCCGCAGTTTTTTCCAGTTCCAGCTTTTCTGTATTCTGCACCTTAGTCTTCAAATCTGGAGCATTAACAATCACAGCTTCATTAAAATGTTTTTCTATCCCAAAAAGCAGCCTTGATCATATCATCATACTTACTTAGACTATTTTTGCTGCCAAAATTTTCTTCAAATGAGTCAATCAGATCTAAAATTGACAGCTGTGAACATTTCAATGTGGTGATTCCTTAAGTATTTCTTATCTCTCGCAGTGCGGCTGAAAAATTACGGCGAGAGCTGTTGCATTTTACATAATTTGGGGATAAATTTGTAAATAATTTAGCATTAAAAGTAGATTTTAGAACACGTCTGTCTATTTTTCACATCGTGCACGAACTTTTCTTTTCATATGAAACCCACATTCTTTTTTGTGCTTGCACGATTCATCACGTCGTAATGTGCTCTTTGCTTTGACGTGCATCTTTTGCCTATTTACAGAAGCTCGTCATCCTTAATCATCTAAACAATTCTGATTGAACTCTTTGCTCACTCGATTTGGGCAGCCACACAGAAAAAGCAAAACAATGCGAAAACAGGAAAAAGGTTTGAGGTAGGGGAGACAGGCCATGTTTTGCGCAGTTAAGGGCGCAAACGCAATTTTGGGCACGAGGTGTGGAATTTTGCCACAAGAAATAGTTCATCTGAAAGCCTGAAATCTAAGCTACAAATAGATGCCAGATTTAGGGTCTACAGATTAGCCACTTGCAAGTTACAGCTGCTCAAACACAGGGGGGTCTGAGAACCCTGGTTACGCACCACAGACCCATCAATTGCGCACTGCATTGCGCATAAAACTCCCATCTATTGCGCATGAAACTCCCATCAATTGCGCAGCAAACAACATTACTGCTCTCAAACCCACCATCATTTGCTCACCTATTAACAAACAATTATGTCTTATCCTGCTACAAACTGCGCACATGCATATCTCAATTTGCGCATCTGAATATCAACCTTTTGCATACATCTTGCTAAGAAAAGGACAGAATGCATTCACACCTAAGAATCAAACAACAATTCAGCAACAATTTAACAACAACAATTTAGCAGTCTTGGCATACAAGTTTCAGCAACAATTTAGCAACAATTCAGCAACAATTTAGCAGTCTTGGCATACAAGTTTCTGAAAATGTGCTATTTTGCAATAGACAAAGGTGGTGGCCATCTTGGGCGTTCAATCTTGTTTAAGACAAAATTATGGCGGGGTTGTGCTATGGCGGGCTTGTGCTATGGCTGGAACGAGGTGCGCAAATGGTCGAACGCTGATGCGGAAATGGTCGAACGCTGATGCGGAAATGAAGGGCATCCATGTCGTGAACGCAGGGCTCCTGCGCATCCTGTTTAGGGCCCTGCGCAAAACATGGCCGGTCTCCCCTACCGAAATAAAAATAATGAAACAACAATGCTATAAGATACTCCATGTCGTGATGGGTTACTTATTAACTGCTTTCTCCTGTGCTCTTTTTATAAGCGACAACATAGGCATAGGCATGACTGTCTTATTTTTGGAAAGAATCCTTTCGTGCCGTTTTGCTCATCTCCAATCAGATTGTGCCATGCGACACGTTTCCTAAGCCATCTCCAATCAGGATGTGCCATTTGTCATGTTTTTTTTTTAACTGTGGTTCTGAGTTCGTGATAGTTTTACCTTCGTTTCAACACATTTTGCCCTTTTCTCATCCACAAGTATTCAATTCAATAGGATTATGCCACTCAGTAAAAATAGGACGAAGTTTCAATTCAATAGGATTCTGCCACTTAGTAAAAATAAAAAAATAGGACATTTATAATTTAGCTTTGGGTAGGTTGTGTTCTTATTTATAGGGAATGGACTTATTTTCCACTTGGCAGGGGGCGGGCGGGGGGGGCTGGGCTTTCTCCCTCCTTAACGCCCCGGTTCTCGGGTTTACACGGTCAGATTTAATCTGGACCGTTGGCTTCACAGCTGTTACCAGCTAATAACGACTCTGTGTCTCAAAATTTAGGCAGATTTCCTGTAACACCCTTGGATGATCGATTCAAAATGGCATAACACCCTAGGGCTTTCTTTTCGCTCTGTTCCGGCAAAGCTCCAGAGAAGGTCGATGGCTCTGTAAGGAATAAACCCAAAAAAAGAGAGGAAAGGCAGAAAAAGCTCCTTGCAGGGAAAGATACGTTACATGGAAACCCTTTCCCGGTGAAGTTGCTTTAACAAAGCTCCACCATAGCTCGGAATCTCTGGAGCTCCACCATAGCTCGGCTCTCTGCAGAAAAACCTTGTGGCAAATTCATGCATCACTTTTTTCACAATCATACTCACCGGAATGCGCCTGCCGAAGCATATTGCCGGAATGCCAGAACAGGGCAGAACAGGGCAGTGAAAACCCTCGAACCAGGGCGTTAAGGGCGATAACGCCCTGGCCCTCGGGCGTTTACCTCAAAAAAATTTTCGGCCCTCAAATTTTTTTTCGGTAACGCCCTCAGGCTAGGGCGTTATCTACACCATAAAATAAGACATCACTTAATCACCACTCATATTCAAAATAATAGGCCTTACGTTGTAATGGTATTTACAACAGTGTGTTGGTGAAGACTACAAAATCCACCTTGTACGGTAAAAACAACTTATATTTATTTGTCTCGTTTTTTGCTCTAGAGCCATCAATGGTGTCATATATGAAATGGGGCAGCTATATTTTACAACATCACGTAAAATTGGCTAGCATTCCTAACTTTGGACATTGGCATCTACTTTGACATTTTACATATTCTACTTTATGCATTATGGAAGTAGGAAGGTCACCATGCTGTCAAAGCAAACATTTTTCAAATGCTCATAATGAAATGAAATGGAATAAAGCTATGATATCACTAGGGCTAGGGGCGTGTCTTTTGTGAAGTCATTGGCAATATAAACAAGAGATGCACATGGAAAAAGCTTTCCATAATTACTGCCATAAGAGAGGTAAATTAATTATGTAATACAAGAAATTTATCGCAGCGGCCAAGACCGCCGCGAACATTCTCGGTCTCCAACTCCCCTTTGTCTAAATAAATGAGCCGCTAAAAAAGAATATCAATGGTAGCCAAAACATTTATCTTTACCAATTTATTCAAGAGGTATTTGTGTGATTTCTTACACAGTTGAAACATTCCTTTCGTTCAAATCTGTGTAGTTACTATATTGTACTTACCTGTTTAAGAAAAAAAAAAAGTCAAACAATGGCACCCTATCTGTTAAATGGTCTACTAAGTATCCATTGATTGAAATGTATGAGGACCCCAAAATCAAGGATGCCTGATCATGGTCTATAAGACCAGGATCGAGTCATCACATAGCATATTATTTTATATCCCATGTGTAATAGGATTATACAATGCTATATGAGGAATAGGCTGAAGTTGTGGTTTTATGAAAATTATATACACTTTAGAAGCTAATAAAGATATGCTAAATTACCCCTTGCATATGTAAGTCAAAGTAGTAGTTGAAAAATGAGAATGGATAACAATTCCATAAAAGTTCTAGCGCGGGTAGTACTTCAGAAGAAAATTGGTAACATCTAACGAGAGAGATGAGGCTTTCTTAATCTACACGATTTGTTTGCTCTTCGTCAAAGACAACCTGGTCCATTCATTCCTATAATCTTAATTTATCAATCCACGGCAAAATTTGGGACATTATCATCTTAAAACCCCACTGGTATACATTAAGATAGTGTTGAAATTGCATTAGAAGTGTAGATGAACACAGATTTGAAAAATGTGTAGAAACACATGGCAATTTATGTCAAAAGCTGATAGGGACATCATTTCTATAAATAAGCAACATTATTCCAGTTTGATTAATTGAAAATGATTTTCCGCTGTAACTAAATTCGGGACTCAGAAAGCGCAGAAGCTTAGAATAAAGAAGTATGTACATTTTGTAGTTGAGTGAGATATGTTTGTGACTACCTGCTTCGATTTGGTCTCTGTTTCCTGCTTCTATACTGCATTAAAACATTTTCTTTGGTAAACTTCTTTATGAATCCAAAAGACCTTCTCCTGGGGATACTGAGCACAACACCGCAGATGAGAAGAATGTCTTCAACGACAAGGAAGAATATCTTTAACTCGCTTGCTTTACATAAGTAAATGGCATAACCATTGGTCAGAATAAGATGCACAAAAAATAAAGAGTCAAATTCAAAGTAAGGCCATCCAAATGACATCATAAGTTGAACAGTTCACAAGCATTGGAGTTTTTCTCATTGCCCATACATTTATCATAAATTTTAAAGCCAATCTGAGTGCAAAACCTTCTATCTCTACCTTAAAGTAATCCAAGATTTTTTATTCTAACATGGCTGACATAAAAAGCCACCTCAGTAATGAAAACGTGCACCATCCAATAGGGGTGCTAATGTTTTGAAAATTTTGGAATATCTATGCATTCAATGGTACCGAGCAAGAAGCCAACAAGAGGGTCTCTTCAAAAACCAAAGCAACAATAAACATGTCAAAGCATTGAGGCAGAAACACAAAAATACACATCTATATTGACCCCAATAAATGTAAAAAACAGTAGCTTCAACATGAATTGACTATTTGATCGTCATTTCATCAAAACTCTTTAACAAATGCATAATCAACCCTTTTAATTTGGGATTTTCTGGTTTGGATAAAAAAAAATTGGAATTTTTTATAAGTTGATTTCCTAAGGTTTTTTGGGGTTCTAGCCGCCGGAAAACTTTCCGATCTTCCAAAAATCATAGAAAAGTATTTGACATTTTGGTGGCGTCGAAATTAAGTGGTTTGCTTTCAAATTCTTTTATTCTTCCAAAGTGGCATGTGCATGTCGGCTGAGGCAATTCAGCGTGCATTTCGTTGAAGATAGGTACGAGTCCTAGCTTGCAATTTGAGATTTTCTTTCTTCAGGGCTTTCTAAACCCTAACAGCTCTACTTCCCTGGCATTCTTCAAATTTTTGCATCGGAAAGGGGGTTGTACTGTCTGCTTATGATCGCTTGCATTGGTGCAGGAATTAGGTCCAAAAATCAAGTTTGTAATGCACGAGCATGGAATCAGAACTGCAGAGGAGGAATTACAGAGGCAGTATCTTCAGTTGTGGAGGTACTGATGATTGCATACATTTTCATCCACTTTTCTGCGTCTTTGAGTTTGCTACATCTTTATGAGTATGGTGTCAATAAAAATATATTTTCTATCTATTGGGATGCTATGGCATTTCTTCTACTTGCTTCAACTGCTTACTTCATTGGAAGGTTGGTTCTTAGATAGATGAGATCAACTTTGATGTCCATAATCGCTCCTCTTAAGATTTTTGATAGAGAAAAGCACTCCGAAAATAATAATTAAAATCATCACAGCTGTGTTTTTCTCTCTCAAGCATGTTTATATGTTGCATACACCAGGGCTATATTAAATCAAACCTGTTGATCTCATACCATGTATATTGCATTTCAATATGCTTCCAAGCTCATTCCTTATCATTGCCTGTCTTAATGTCTTAAATGGTGTCTATCTCTATAAATTAGTTTCTGTCGGACAGGGATGGTTGAAGCTGGCATTCCAATTTTACCATTATAAAATGGTCTCCTAGAATACCGTGCTTGCTGCCTTGCCTTGGCACATTATGGGTACAATAGGCACTCTCTTTTTGTGCAGAGCCTTACATAGTCTGCTAGATAAATCCTTTCTCAGCTCTCTTAGTATTATTAAATTCATTGAGATTACTAAATCTATATAGTGGAGTAGTTTGTGTCGTAGCGATTGGGATGATTTGAAGGATGTGTAAACCCTAGCTCCAGATAGATTTATTTAATGTTTCATGCTGCAAATACATTTACAGAAGAAGCCATATGTTCCCATTTTAGGTAAGAGGTGGTTCAGCGAAATTGATTATTTGCAACTCTTTCATGTTAATATGTCTGGTGAAGTTCTTGCTCCAGATATGCTGCTTGGAACATTTTGGGAAGTTCTGTGCTATGGCCATGCAGAAATTGTAAGTGCAATATCCCTAGCCCTTTTCCTGATTTATGATTTTTAGTTTATTCTACATGTTATGTCTAGAAATATGTTAGCTGGATTATGACGGCGGACGTAATCCTGCTCACAGGCGCCAATGGCATCAAGAACACTGCTTTCTTTGGTCTGTTTCTTTTCCCTAGAGTACCCTTTTTTCTTTTTCTCATTTTGGGTGATCTACATGCATGAAACCAATATATTGCAGAGGTTTTTTGCTCTCCTGCTCTAGAATCAGACTTAGTGTTTTTGGTAAAAGGGTTCTATGCTTTATGACATATTAGATATTTTTCCTACAATTTGATGTTTATGTCGATGTTCAGATGAAGGTGGAAAATATGCTGAACCAAAAGCCCAATTTCTTTAAAGAAAATGGGGTACAGTTTGCTAACTGAGATCATTATGTACCAAACAGTTTTAATGGAGTCTTCATCTAAGACAAGGCTATATTTCAGGTTCTTTCTATACATCAGAACTTCATTTGCATTTTCATTATAAAAGCTCTTCCTACACACTGAGGGTTGAGGTTCTTCTGCCAGCACAACATTTTTGGATTTAGAGTATATATAATAACCTTAATGTGAGGCAACTATTGAATATGTTAGCCTCTAAATCTATCAGATGCTCACAGATTATTTAATCAGACATTACCTTAATGATTAACGAGATGTTATATTTTTTATCTACTACAATAAATGCAAGGCAGTTTCTTGGTAATTTATGGAAGATGTTGCAGGAAATGGAAGCTGCACGCCAAGAAGCCAAGCAAGCAGAGTTGACAACTTATCCAGCATAGCAGTTTTACAGGCCCAATTCGTTCTTAATCCACACGTTTTTTGCATTGTTCTATTGAAGTTTGATGCAAAATCACCAAGTGCAAAATTGCCTCATAGCAGTTCTACAGGTCTAATGCATTCTTAATCCATGCGCGACTAAATCAACACTAAGGAGGTGAAATTGACATCTTGAGTTTTGGACTGTATAGGAACTTGCAGGTCATTCAATCAATGCATTATGATTGAGGTTGTACGGAACAAATAAGAGTTTTTCATTTTAATACGCTCAGTTTAAACTATCCTTAGCCCCAATTTTCCTTTTGCAAGGTCAAACAAACGACGTTGTTTTTAAACAACAAAATATTGGAACATTGCGTACACGAAAATTGTTCATCTTCTCAACCCTTTTTTTGTTACCTTTCAGTATACATAAATTCCTCTATAAGTTCCTCCTGAAGCAAGCTAAGGTTTTACACTTCACAATTTTGGCATGTTCTTTTCAATTTTCTCACGTTTGGACTGATTCTTGCAGTAGCAAATGGCTGCATCACTTAGACCAGCCGAACGGTAGGTAACTGACAAGTATCACTTTTGTTAGTATAGATATTGTTTAAGAACATGATGCTTGAACCATGTATTCAAAATGACACTGAGCTACATGTTTTTAATCCTTGATTTATGGCTGTAGTTGTACGACGCTTCCTATAATTTTGATATGTGTTAGACGAAAGGTTTAAAAATATTTTTGCTTGCAGGAGCATAACTCTTTTGTTGTTCTGGTATTTGGATTTCAACAGAAGTAAGTAGGTCACATATTGATATGATGGATGAAAAATGCATTGGAGCTGGAAGTTGTTAGAGAACTGATGCTATTGAAGCTGTTAGTTCATCAGGGATAGAAGACGGATGGTAGACAAGTAGAAAACTATAATTTCTAGACATTGAAGCTATGTGTCATGTTTGCAATATGCTATTGCACATAACAGATCACAACTCTCGGTATTTAAGGATGTAAAGTTAGCCTGGTTCCTTTACTAGGTTGCCAAGAGATTATAAAGGTAAATGTTCTATATTTAACAATCAATTTTTCGCAAACCATGCGAATACATGCACTATTGATGATTTGTTATAGTTACTAGCATACAAAAGAGGATTTTGGTTTTGATGCTTTTTAAATATTTGGGTAAGAGCATGTTAGGGCCTACATGTTTTGGAAACTACTTGGAAAATACTCTGGGTAGTCAAAGATGATGATATATTCTAGAATGGGACTCGCAAGAAACCAACAAAGCGCCGATAGATAGGCTTCTCATTCATCTCAGCAGATTTTCTACAATGGTGGACAGGGTAGGTAGCCCACATGCGAACTACCCACGAAAAATAAAGGGAAATCCAATTATATCATTTGGACCCCAAAAAAAATACAATGCTAATAGATGAGTGGTTGATGTACTGCCGAAAGCTTATCAACGGGATTAAAAACCCCGCCCTTTGGGTTTTCGAGGAAAAACCCTAGTGATAAGCCTTCCGGCAAGGGGCTTAGACAAACGTGAAGGCATAGAATCGCCTCCCAAAAACCCCGCGATGGAGAAGTCGAAACCGATGCCGCCGGGCCAACCGCACTACACATCACCAACACAACAAACGAAAACATACCCGAGAATAGCATCACCCAAATGGGTGGAAAAGCATCACCCAAATGTGGAAAAACATGATAAAAAGAACTTGTACAAAATATAATAAACAAAGAAGGGGGGAGGGTGGGTTCAAAGAGAATAAGGTAATCGATGGAGAGAAGAGGAAGGCCGATGAGACGTGGATGCCGCAACGCCGAAAAATAGCTTAACTCCCAACCCAAAACGGGCATGCGCCGCCCGCATGCATGCATGACATGCATGCTCGTCCCATTCTAGAATGGCGACCCGATGTCTCGGATCGATGCGATTCTAGAATGGGACTCGCAAGAAACCAACAAAGCGCCCGACTACCAGAGAACTTCCTTACAAACTAGGATCGAGGACGAAGGTCACGCGGGACGACGAGGCAAAGGCCTAGAAGGATAGCAAGAAAGATACGCCAAATTGGCTAAACCAGGCAGGGAGAAGCCCCTCCCCTGCCTGGAAACAATTCAAAGAGAATAAGGTACTGCTGAGAGAAGAGGAAGCGCCGATGAGACGTGGATGCCGAAACGCGCTTGAAATAGCGAACTCCCAACCCAAAACGGGCATGCGCCGCCCGCATGCATGCATGACATGCATGCTCGTCCCATTCTAGAATGGTGATCCGATGTCTCGGATCGATGCGATTTGAGTTCTTAACATCTTCTTGACATCACAAAGTACCTTACAACATGTATGTACTACTACTCTTGAATATAACACAATTTCTTTTAGTCAATCTTGTAGTTTAGGTACTTTAAAATACAATTATGTACTTGCACAGAAGTACACAGAAAAGTACCTTTTTGGTAATTTTTTATGTAGGCCCTAACATGCTTTCACCCGTTTGGATAAATTTCTTTTTCTTCTTGGTGTTACCATTGCAGGCTCATTTGCTCATGTGTTTAGCAAGCAAAGACTAATGAGCTTAATGCCTCTATTTGTCTCTTGACAAGCACACTCCCTAACGCTCAACCCTAACCATTGCAACTTTACTTTTAAGGTCAAGCACATTTTAGAACTCTGAATTTGGCCTAGGAGATGCAAAGTAATTATGTATGAGCAAATTTAATGAGATTACCCACTACCCAAAAGCAATTAAATGAATATATATCTGCCATTTCCTATATACTCAACTAATAATATTGTCACAAATGCTTCCTATCTGATATGCCAAAGATATAATTGCATTAAAATTAGAGTTACTCAACTTAGGGATGGGCCATGTGGTTTCTATCTCATATGTCAAAGATATAATTGCATTAAAATTAGAGTTACTCAACTTAGGGATGGGCCATGTGGTTTCTATCTCATATGTCAAAGATATAATTGCGTTAAACTTAGAGTTCGCAATGGGTGGGCCATGTGGTTTTGTATGATCGAGTAGTCATGTCTTAAAAGGTTGCTATGGCTCCTTATCATATAGTTTTTACAAATTGCAAAGTCTTGCAAATCTTATGGTTAGCCCATAACGAAACAATTATGTAACAAACTCTGACAGTTAGGTACCACTAGAAGACATGTTCTATGTAATACTATGCATAACTACTATTCTTAGAAAAAAATGGAGCTCATCACACTATTTATGGAGAATAAGACATTCATATTTTATAACTCTGTCACCTTCTCCAATGCCCATTTTGATAAGAGTAGGTGGTTCATGTTCATGCTAAAGCATGAATGCTCATTATATCACCATATATTTGATGCAACTTGCACTTTCTCTCTAAGGCCATTTTGATTAGAAAATGCTTTTCAGGTTGGTGCTAAAGCCCGGCAACGCCGGGCATCCATAACTAGTTACATTTAAGATGACATTTAGCGTAGGATTACTCCAATTTTTTCTATTATCTCCGTGCATAGTTACCTTAAAAATGTTCTCGGTGTCGCAAGCAAGCTTGAACTATCCTTCCTATTTGCAAATGAAAATCTCACATAGTCATTGTATCAGATAGTTCGAAAAGGAAAATGCAAAGAAATGAATGCATGTTGCAAGAAGAATGAGCACATAATGGGCCAAGAAACCATGCAAACCATATTCAAAACCTAAAAGGAAAACAATATCAGCATATATCACTTTGAGGGCAGAGAGTTTCAAGCCATTTCTTGCACTCCATAGACTGTGAAAATAGAAATGTAGAAGGAAATGCAAGAACTTTTTATGTGATTCATCTTTATTGCATACCTAACCTATATCTGTTATTCTCCAACACGGCATTCTTATATTCCAACAATTTTGCTTGGTTTTAAAGGTAAAAAGAAAAATCCCAGGAGGAAAAATTACAGATGATATGTATACTCTGCTCGTCGTATAATAGGAAACATGCTTAGTGGGAAAAAAACCTCACCAGATTGGTAAAGATCGTCTGACGCCAGTGTCGAATGTCCAATGGTAAACATTGAATGTGTTCTGCACTTTTGCACAGTAATCACACAAGTTAGCAAAAAAGGGAAGAGCATATTCACAAAGAAGAATTGCATGTAAAGCAAAAGAGGCCCGGAATCGCACTCTGAACTGTTGGGTGTCAAAACCCACAGACGCAATGTAAAGTGGTTGGGGGCAGGGCCCAACAAAGCAATGTAGTGTGGTGTGTGGTCACATGTCCAGTTGGATGCTGCCTAGTGGCGTGACGTTAAAATACTATCTATCTATCTATCTATCTATCTATGTTATAGCCAAGCGATCCTGGACATTGGAATTCTTCCTTATGTAATCTGCAACTAAGAACAAAAAAATGAAAATGCCAGTTACTCTGGACCTGAGTATTGAAGAGAGACAATAGGGTCCCAGAACCCATTGTAGAGTATCTAGGTGAAATGGAAGAGGATATCACTAGACATAAATCATTTTTTGGAGAGCCTTCTTTTGCAGGCATCAAGCAAAAGAAGAGGGTATATCTCTTACCTCTGCGAAAAGAAGAATTGAAGAGGTAATTTCGAGTCTAACCTAGCTACTTCCTACTTCGAAGGAAACTAATTCAAAGGCAAGGAAGCAGACAGAGGAGGAGCTTGGATGCAAGCGTCAAGTAGAAAGGCAGTTGTTTTGTTCAACGCGACGAGTTTCAAACCACAATCAAACTCGATTCAGTAAAAATGGAATGAATGAAAATCAAATGTTTATGTAGGCACGATGATGATACAAACCGTCTTTTTTTAGAGGACACATTTAGCTCTTCAAACTTTCTTGATCTCGCCCTGGAGCTTCCTTCTTCTTCTAGGTTGGAAGTGGCTACGGCAATGGCACCCGGCTTGCTTTGTGACACAATAAGAAATTTTATGGCGGCAGATTTCAAAAAAAATTCAAACACAGTTGATTGACGACGAGGAGAAAATAAGGATTTTTTTTTTTAGGCGGACGGGAAAAATAAACCTAGTTTATATATGTTCAGAAAAAAGGCTCTCTCTTTTTCTTTTTTTCTTTTTTTTTTTTGAAGAAAAGGAAGGGTTTTATGTTACTCATAGTTTAACGAAAACGACAAAATGTAGGCATTATGCCCAAAGTCATAAAAAGACCACAGAGGCAAAACCAAACCAGAATCTGTAACCAAATATCATAATTTTATGACTGTATGAACATCATCCAATATGGGATCATAAGCAGCTAAAGTCGATAAAGCATTTCATATAAAGGGGAGTGGAATAGCAAGGAGGTCAGTAAATGAATGCATACCCTCCATGGAGATTCGGTAGGAAGGTAACACGAACCAATTAATATCAAACCAATGTGGAGCAAGAAGCATGAGTTCATCAATTGGCACCTTTATGAAATCAAGAAGAACCCCAACATAAGCTTCACATCTACCCTTGTGGAAGTAGTACATAGATCTTAGGCAATCAAATTATCGACCTGTGAGATAACTGTTGGTAGAAGTAATATACTTGTTCAGGATGTAGGTAGTGTAGCCCTCTCTTAGCAGAAACTTCATCCTAATGATAGCTCTGATAGCCTGCCGAGGAGTACCAGAGCATTCAACTGGGTTGTTACTAGGCAAAGGGACTCCTCTAAATACCTACATAACACTGTTCAAGAATGCTGCAATCCAGAAAGGAACTTTGGTCAAACAAAGGACCAATGCAAATAAAATAAGAACTAATGGACCCCCAATCCAAACAATCCTAAACATATTTATCTTTCCTAAGGAGACGGTGAGCAAGAACACATCTAATGATTTCAAACTGGAAATTAAACGATCCAGAAAATGTCACATTTTCACAAAAAATCTTATACATATATCATGTAATTATCTAAAATATATTCCCGTAATCCATCAGACCTTAGATGTCCACACTATATTAGCTACACATAAACAACGATCAAAGCCAAATAAAGGCCAAAGTAGCCCACAAATCTAGAAAATATTCTAGTAATCCATAAGAATTTACATGTCTATACAGTATTACCTATAACTAATCAGCAATCAAAGCCAAGCAACTACAGAAATATCCACAACGGTCTGGAAATACCTGATCGAAGCACACAGAATTTACCTGGTGCAGTTGGGTCAGCATCAAATCTAATGCGCTCACACCCGGTGAATACCTAATCACCAGCCATTCCAGTCGCAGCCAGTCTTCCAGCCATAGGTTTTTGACACATTTAGCTTTCCAGAAATGTGTCTTAATGCCCGCCATAAATGCCATGAGTGCATACATGTCATGTTGTAGTAATTTTTAAGGAAGAAAATAGATGAGAACAGAAATCGGACACTGCTTTATATAGGAAGGAAAGCTTGACTTTGCATAGATATAACATGACATGCTTGGCCAAAACAAGGCAAAATCTAATATACATCTTGTTTCCATCTCGATGGTATGAATCTATACCGAGGCTAGGAAAACTTTGTGTGAGGAAAACTTTAGGGTTATTGAATATCTAACGATGTAGGGATTCCTCGGTGCGGCCAGTGTGTGAAGAAGGTTTATTTCTTGGTGCAAAAGAAGCTTTGAAGAAGGAATATTTTTTTTATGGGTTCTTCATCCCAGTTTCTTCGTGGGTCAGTTTCTTCGTGTGCGGAGTTCCTGGTGCTGCTATTATAAAAAGGTTTTTACAGCAGATGATTTTCCTTTTGCCTGTTATGTCACAGTTTGCAACAACGATTGTTTTGCTGAGAACACTCTAGGTTTTGCAGATTTGTGCCTATTTGCCATGTGAGATCAAGCCTATTTTCTTGCTTTTTGCAGATTTTATGTATTTATCTTCAATTTCACTGCTTTGTATCAGGTTTATTTTGAATCAAGTTTGTCTTGGTGCGGCCAGTATTTCATTGTTTACCATTATTTTGAATCAGGTGTAGATATCACACAGGCCGATATATAGCAGGGGATTATTTACTCAAAAATGTGCCATAGTTCGTCGTGGTAATCTCAGCGAAACCAGTTTTGTTGTCGAGACAGAACTTAAGTACCCAACTTCTAAAATCTCAATTACCACATAATGGATTTCAGAAAATTTGGCACTGCTAGAAGCATATGCTCGCTCACCCTAACATAATCCATGTACCTAATCATGGCATCATTTTTCCCATGCTAATGTTAATCCGTTCAAGGCTTCATGTACCTCAAACCAGAAATGTGTAAGATGGACTTGCAGATCTACAAGATATTATGATCAGTCTTTTGAATGTCCATGTCTTTAGGCTATTTCTTAAGCAATGCCATTGTTCTTTCCTAAATAGAGTAACCAAGCAGGGCCTAATCCAGGATGGCAACTATCTCCTTGTTTTTTATTACAAATAAGGAGATTATACTTGAATACAACAAATCATAAGAATGAAAGAGACCATAGAAGTTGATACTATTTATGGGTCTTGGAAACATACGGGGTTCAAATCCCCACACTCAAAATTTCTGCTGTTTAAAATTGCTTAAAATTAAAAATTGCTTAAAATTAAAAGTCTTGATGTGGAAGGATGGGCCGATGAAGGTAAAAAGGTGGGCATTTGAAGGGCACTTATGCTCCATTGTAGTGCATTTAGTGGGCTATTAAAGGTCATTAATGGTCCTCTGGGTCAAAATAATCCTCCACCTTAAAACCTTCGTAACGGGCTCCAAAATTTTCAAAATGCCTCGCTTGTGGTATGGAATTAAAGCTAAATTTCTAAATTTTGCTATAGTATGTTAACATTTGATATTAGAAACTTTAAAACCTTTCATATTAAAGTGTATTTCCTTAAATGGGCGCTTCATGGGCACCCTCCCCTATTTGCTCCTTTGTGTGTGATGATAACATGACCCAAATAGGTTAAACGGTTTATATAGATTGGTTTCTCATTGTTACTTAAAATGAATGCTGTCAAATACCATGTTACAACAAATGCAAATTCCAAACTTAATATTGTTACTAACAATAATACCATCAAAACTTAAATGCCTATTAAATTTGACCTAACCAAAGTCGTCTTGTATAAAAGTTTAAAAAGGGAAAGAAAAAAGGAACCTTTATTACATTGCATAACTCGACCACAACCTCTGGCGTGCTTTTTTGCTAGTTTTTTTTTTCTCTTATATCTCAACGTCTAACGTATTCTAAGTATATTGTAGCTTCTCTACAAACCTCCATCGTATACCTAGGATGTTCCATCCCTAAGGATTGCCTCGTGGGCAACCCAAAAATAGTTTCACCGTATTAGCCAGCAACTTTTATAACTTGATCCACAAATTGTGTAACACGGTGACGGCATCTTACCGTCTATATAGCAGCGTTGACTTCAAACTTTTTGTCTTACTTTAAGGGAGAGAGGGGGACTTTGACTTTGTGTGTAAAGACACGAGGGAGGGAAGAGAGACTTTGAAATGTGTGTAACGGAGAAAAGGAAATACAAAGCTTCATAATCATCCCATTTGACATTTTGCTTAAATATTCGACCTTATTCATTATTGACTAATAATATTGTCCATAATTTTTAACTAAGTAGGAATACTTAGTTAATCTCTATGCTTTCAAGGCATCAGACAATTTCCAGTGCTGGTAATGAAGTATAATTTCATTCAAATACAGCAGAAGACAGAACTGGAGCATGATCTTTGCAATCAGATGAAGCAAATGAAGAATGCTAAAGACCAATTTAAAGCGAATAATAAGAGGCGATGCAAAGGAAAAGCAGGGGGAGCAGAATTGCGAGGAATTTTAAGGCGAGGAGGAGGAGGAGGAGGGGGCTGCAGAGGATCTGAGGGCGAAGGAGAAGGAGCATTTTGGGCAGGAAGATCGACAGACAGAATTCCATCAGAAGATAAAATCAACTGCAGCTCAGCCATGTGGGCGGCCTGATAATCCGTCAGAACAGCAAATTGAAGCCTGTCAAGCTTGGTCTGCAGATAGACGTAGCCGGATTCGTCGATGCCGAGCTCGCATGCATTGTCTGCCGAGAAATTGGGCGCCATTGCCACAGGACCCCATGATTTCTTCAGCGCCGCTGTGCCTCCTGTGTAATTGGCCACAAGCATGTAGCAATCTGATGGCACGTAATACGACTCGTTGCTGCTGCTTGTGTACGTTTTGTTGTTCACTCCTAATGCTGCAGCAAATGGCGAATTTGATGCAATGAGTTTTACCTGTGGAAATGCGGTGCCGTTGCTGGGAATGAGAGACGCCAGAGTTCGATTTGTTGCACAGTGTACTTGGAGAGGCAGATTCAGCAACAGATAACATATCACAAACATGAAATGAGCCATTGGATTCAGCTGCTTGATCTGGTGATAATTCTTTAGATCCATATCTATCATTTGCCCCTTTAACAGGTCAACTGCCATAGATAGGTATAATACATAACATTACTAGGGCTCCAGTATATGTACAAGGTCAACTGCCATAGGTATAATACGTAGCATTATTAGGGCTCCAGTATATCTACAACGGAATGTGGTTTTTCCAGACATAATTCCGACGGTTTTTCCGGACATGCACCGAACGCCCATCCCATAGCCATCCATGCGCCCGCAATGGCACATTATTATGCTTGACAACCTAGCTTGCCCAATCAGGCTCGTTTAGCCCTTATCTAGCTCCTTCCTTTCTAAAATAAACCCATTTGACGCCACATAAATCAAGCTATTCATCACATCATGTTCAACTAAAACCTCCTAGAGCATTCTCCCATTTTGGAACATCCCCATTCCTTGCAATGCAAAGATGGTTATGATGAAAAAAAAATAATAAAAGCTGCTTTGGGTCGTAGCTTTTATTCAATCAACCTATGCTAGGTTTGTCATTTTATGGACAACTGATCAGCGTAATTGTTTCTAGGATGTTTAAGGAAAGGACATCCAATCAACCCACTATTGTGCCAGCCAAATGTTAAGAAATAATGAATGTGGTTGACTCTAACTAAGTTGCCTACGTGCAAATTGAATGGCTAGTCGACTAGAACATTCTTCCAGAATGATCTGAGCCATTGGTTGAATCATAGATGACTCCAGATATTGTCACTTGGAAAGTTTTTTGATGTTTAAAAACACAAAATAAATATTACTAGTAATGGATGGAGCCGAGCTTTAACAATTATGTTGTTGCTATTTGGTATTGTGTTATTGAGTTTTGTCATCGGCAAATGCGTCATATGATCAATTATTGTGTATAGGTCAAAGTATAAAGGTGAGGACACTTTTTGTGTGAGGTACACATCTTGGTGCTTTCTTAGCACATTTTCTTTATATTTTTATTTATTTTTTTAGCAGGGTTGCCTAATCCGAGCTGCCCACTTTCCTGCGATTCTAGCTATGCCATGTGTCTTGCCACATCAGCTGTAATCATTTTGAGCCGTCTGATTCTGTAATTTCAAATCCTAGGGCCAGGGAAATTAGAAAACCTAAGTAATTGTCTCCACGGAGTTTGCCTCCTGAGTTTGGCAATCCTTTTCTCTGCACTTTGCTTACCCTTCGCTTAGTAAAAATTGTGTCGAGGTTTTCTCGGTATTTGTAATGCAATTGAAGCTTCTATTTGCCTTCCGCTTTTAAGCTTCTTTGATCATTTTGTAGGTAACTAAAGGCAAACCGCCTAAACTCTAACCAATATGACTTTGATACGTGGAAACGGACTTTGAAAACTGTGCACACCTTCAGGTTACAAGGGGCAAGGCATGAATAATTAAGGTAGTCAGTTACACTTGTTGTGCGTTTGCAAGCTTTTTTTGCTCAATCAGGGAATTTGGCATGCACTAACGAGAGGATAACATGCAATTTTCGATTCCATGGCTGTTTGAAGAACATATCTAAGTGCTCTTGTAGTCTTTCGAAAGGTTATTTCCTAAAAAGAATTCTAATTTGCAACAAACAAAGAATGTAAAATACCAAAATGTAGTATTGTTGCTTTCCCTCATCTAATAATAATTTCCCTTCCTCTACCAACTCTTGCAACCAGCCCAACCCATTTGCCAAGCCTGCCTTACTGCAACAAATCCAAACAACTCACAACAAAGCTACATCTAAGCTACGTAATGCAAATCAATGTCTTCTTACTCCATCAAGTTGTCAAAAGTTTACAGTAGTACCTATGAGTTACACTACTTGCTTCTGAGCACAAACATGACAATGGTAACTTCACCCATTCTATTCATTCTAAAACACTTTGAATGTAGATGCATGATATTCTTCCATTCTTACTCATTACATCTAAGCTATGTAATGGACATGTTGCACATATCAATGAAGTCGTATTTAATTAAAGTGGGACTCATTCCATTCCCATTTTTTTCTAACCCTAAGTAATTTACATAAAAAGTAGCACCCAATTCAAAACTATCCTTAATTCGAATTTTTGAATAAAACTCAATCCGAAGCCGTGGCCGCAGCTTTTCCCGTGTGTTCATGAAGTCGAGAACAAAAACAATGCAACTGAAACAAAGGAAATTCATTAAAGTTTGAAACCAAAGATGTAGTTGAAAAAGAATTTTTATTAATAAATTGAACAGATACAATGTATTTTACATCGGACGCAGAGACCATGGCGGTCTTGCTGTCACTACAGTCACATCATCTTGGTAGGTGGTCCACCTTAGGGGATTAACTTGTGGCGCTTCTTCATGCCGCCTCAGAAGCCTTGGGGCAACCTGAAGAGTTTGGAATGCCTCACACGGAGGTGCCTCTCGAGCTACCGGCCGACCCGTCCACCCGACTTCTCCACTCGCCTCCCGCAGCCTTTTCATCGAATATGCTCCTTCCCAACCTCCGTGGATGTTATGCAATGCTTGCAATATGCCTTGAGCTTCCTGGACTTTCTTTTGTTCTTCACCGTTTTTTTATTCCTGTGGTGTAGCGAGCAACCTCTCGACTATGAAAGCAACCTTTGTCCCAAAGGTCGGGCAAGAGTGTAGCGTGACCGGATCTGCCTCGATCGGTTTTCTTCCGCCTTTGAGCGGGATCCGCGTCCGCCTCGAGCGGTCTCTCGTGGATGCCCGAAGCGGATCTCGGTGGCCGGTGTCGGATCTCGGCTGGCTCAACCACCGGAGCAAGGAGAGTATGATTAACAATTACGGTGTCATTAGTCAAAAAGAACGTTGAAATCAAATTACAACGGAGAACATTCATTCCATACAACCGCATCCAATGACGCCGAGTAGGTCTTTTCGACTCAGCGAGTCGAAAAGGCCCATAAAAGTCAAAGTACAACCATTCTCATTAGAATATGTTTGCATCCAATCACACACTCTTATACAAATGCTTTTGTCAACGACATTAACTAGATGCCTTTCTCGACTCATGAAGTCGAAAAGTCCTGTGAAACCCAATGTACAAGCATTATCATAATAGATTGTACAAGCATTTCATCAACACGACAGCATGCCTTTCACTCGTGAGTCGAGAAAGGCATCAAAACTCAATATACAAGTATATTCATTACAAAATGGTCAATACATGTGTTCAAGTTCGACATTACAATATTCACACAATTTGACTATCTGAAAGCAGGGTCACTCTTCTTGTTCACCAAAGTATTTGTCGTCCATAGCTTTCATGATCGGGCTTGTTTCTCCCGGATCGGGTTCCGTGGAGGCTCGGATAGTTCGTAAGCACATCGGGCGACAAGAATGGCAAAGAGGATTCCGCCAAGACAGATGTAGTCCGGCGGACAACCACCCATTCTGCCTCATATTCTTCAGTCGATATGGCTTAGCAATGATTGTATTTTGGCGCTATGATAGCACTTGTAGGCGGAGTCGCCTATGATCGCGTGTTGTGTTTGCCAAAGTCCTGAATTGCTCATAAACACCATCCCAAATTTCTTTACACCATTATAGGCTTCCCCTTTGTGATGGCTGGATCGAGGTCCTTCACATGCTCGACCCTTTCGCTTCCCCAAACGAACTTGAACTTCAAAACTCGAAATGCCGAGAACACCAAGAACATTGACAATATTTTTTTTGCCATACAAGACCATATGGCCACTTCGACTCGCCGCATGCACCATTCAATAATTTCCTTAGCTCGGGCCTCGATACACTATTTTATGCTCGCTTTCACCGATCCGCGAGGTGTTAATCTCGGGACGCTCTTTGTCGTGGTATACCGCAGCTAATACTCCATTGACGCCAAATATTACAAGCTTGGTGGGGACCAAATGGATCCCAGCTTGAGTTTGGCTCGACCATATTTCCTCGTTCATCGGATCCAAATGCGGATCATTAACTTTTCGTTCTTTTTTCGGGCAGGGAGCGCGTCTTGCTCGATTTTCATTCGCATTCTCCTCAAGCGACGTGAACCGCTGAATCCATTGACAATGATCCTGACTCGCTGAGCCCGAATTCCCGAAATGATGACAACCGGCCGAAGGAACGAGTATTCTCGACCGCCAAATGAGAATGACAAGAAAAGGTATTGAAAGGAACGAAGTTTTCGACTCCTCGCTAGTCGAGAAACACCGCTAGAGCAAAGTAAACTCACCTCAATCTCGTGTTTTCAATAATGTTTTCGGCAAAGATTCTGGTCCAATCCTTCGACATCCTCGCCTCCGCCGTTTTGTCTCCTCGCCCTCGTCGCCTTTTATCAGCTCCATTTGTCTTCCTCCCTTTGAAATGCTCATGAAGCATCCAAGTATGACCAATGGTTTAACCATGTCCTTATTTCCAACCACGATATAGGTTTCATTCCAAACAAAGATAGCCCCCGAGAGAACAGGCCATTCATGTACCACTCGCGATACAATTTGATCTTCCTCTACCAAGCCGTGGTTAGGAAGTACTTGATAACTTCTTGGTCGATAGGA
>JAJEKV010001010.1:0-47498 GCA_021234155.1 Isoetes taiwanensis | reverse complement strand
GCTAAAGCCTTCAAGCGCCATTACGTTCCAAGAGAGCACGCGGTCCAAAGATGATGCAAAGAGCTTCTACTGGTTGCGGCAAAGGCAACAAGTCGGTCTGGAAATATACAGAGGAATTCATGAGGCTAAGGCTGTATGTGCCAAAGTTAGGTGAGAAGCATGCAGTAGAGAGCTACATTGAAGGTCTGAATGAGGAGATCCGCAAGCTTGTAAGGGCAATAAACCCTAGAACAGTATCAGAAGCGGAGTCCAAGGCAATAAGCTTGCAAGGAACGGGACCTCAGAATAGCGGGCAGAAGCAGCAATATTACCAGGACAAAGGCAAGGGCAAAGGTGCGGTTTAGCCCGAGGACAGCCAGACCCCGGACCAGCTAGAGCCCCATATAGTAGCAATCGTGGGAAGCAAAGAAGAGAAGAAGCGGTGTCCTTCAAAGACAAACAGAAGGGTCAAACTACTCCAAGCGGTCGGATCCTTTCACAGCCATGCCCAAGGAAAAGAGACAGAGTGCATAAAAAGCGGCTTTGCTTCCGTGCTTCCAGCCAGCCATAGGACAGTGAATCTGCCCATATGTCATGAGTGCAAATAGCGAGTTGGGAGATTGGGACACTCGTCTGACGGCGACGGCGAGGAAGCCCGCGACTACATTCAGGGTGAGTGTCATATCTTTGCAGCAATAGATACAGAGCAAGCAGAGAGCCAGTATAAAGTAATTTCCACAGTAGGGAAGGCCAAGGCCAAGTCATTTATAGTCCTGATAGATTCGGGAAGTAGCCATAACTTTGCATCCCCCAGAATGGTTCAAATGTTGAAATTGAAACCACTAAAGTCAAAGCCAAGGCCCGTTGTCTTAGCAAGTGGAGCAGTAAGGCAGACGGCAGGCAAGAGAATCAACTTTGACATCGACTTGCCAGGGATTAATATCCAGATGGGGGCAGAGGTAATGGGCATTGGCAAATACGACTTGATCATAGGTATGGAGTACCTTGGACCAGCAGGGGCCATTATTGATTGTGGAAAGCGGAAGGTGACCTTCCCAACACCCGACGGCAAGATCATTGAGATAACAGGTAAAGAAGTTGTCCCCATCATGCAGTGTATGTCTTCTAAACGGCTATTCAAGTGCATCAAGAGTGAGCAAGTAGCATACATCTTCAAGCTTGAGATTAGTGAGCCGGAATTGGAAGGAAGCAAAGAAGACAAGGTGCTCAGCAAGTTGCCGAAGCAAATAGCTAAGCTGATCACGGAGTTCCATGATCTCTTTCGGATGAGATCAAGCAGCTCCCCTCCTTATAGGGGAGTCGAAAGCGAGATAGCACTTTCGAGCCAGGAACAAAAGCCAACAAGCAAGGCCCCATACGTAATGACAACGCAGGAGTTGCCGAGCTAAAGAAGCGATTCACGAGAGCTGCTCGACCTAGGTTTCATTAGACCTAGTGTTTTACGCCATTTGGAGCGCCCATTCTCTTCGTTAAGAAGAAGGATGGTAGTTTGAGGATGTGCATAGACTATAGGCAGTTGAATAAGCACACCATTAAGAACAAGTATGCGCTTCCAAGATCGGGGCGACTTGATGGATCAGCTTCAAGGAGCAAAGATCTTCTCAAAATCGACTTAAAGGTCGCTATCATCAAATTCGGATAAAGGAGGAAGATATCCATAAAACCGCCTTGGAGGCCTTGGTATGGGCATTATGAGTTCACGGTAGTGCCTTTCCGGCTTATCAAATGCCCCATAGCGTTCATGAGGCTCATGAGCGATATCTTCGAGGGAGTTTCTAGACACCTTTGTGATTGTTTTCTTTTGATGACATTTTGGTGTATAGCAGATCCCTTGAAAAGCACGCATACAACACTTGAGAAGAGTCTTTGGAGAAGTTGAAGAGGCACCGTTATGCGCCAAGTTGTCGAAGTGCCACCATAGCGGAGAAGGTGGAATACCTTGGTCATGTGATCTCGCCAAGGCATCTCGGCGGACCCGCCAAGATTGAAGCGGTAATTCGATGGCCGCGCCGAAGAAGCGTGCATGAGGTCGGAAGTTTTCTCGGGCTAGCGGGGTACTACAGAAGTTCGTGAAGAACTTTGCCAAGATAGCGCCCCATTAACGATTTGACGAGGGCGGAGAAAGTGAAAGATTGGGCGAGCATTGGCACAAGAAAGCCCAAAAGGGTTTGAATTGTTGAAAGAGGCTCGGCGGCGACCTATCTTTGACCTATGGGCCGGAGAAAGATAAGCTTGTAGCAACAGATGCAAGTAAGATAGCTACAGGGCGTTATGCAAGAAGAGCGTGGTAGCGTATGATTCCGGGGAAGATGAACGACGGTAGCAGCGCTACCCAACGCGACCGAGGAATTGCTTTATGGTTGTCGGGGCATTAAGAATATGGAGGCACTATCTCTTGGGAAGGAAGTTCCAATTGGATACCGACCATCAAAGCCTCCAGTATGTATTCACGCAACCACACCTTAATCTTAGGCAGCGGAGGTGGATGGAGTTCCTCGAAGAATATGACTTTGATATAGTCTACAAGCCGGAAGCTCAATGTGGTAGCGGATCGCTTTCAAGGCATCCCCTCGACAACTAGAGTGCATTGCAATGCAATTTCCGGCGCTCTCCAGCGACTTTGGTAAGAAGATTGAAGAGTCCTTGCCAACGGATGTGGATTTCAGAGAAGTATGGGCAAGCCTCTTTAGGGAGGCTAGAACAGATAAAGAGCGGGAAGCCTTTAAGCATTATAAGAAGGAGGGCAACCTGTTATATCATAAGAACAAGTTGTGCGTGCCGAATCATCGGTGTAAAGAAATTGATCCTCCATGACCGCTAACAGCCCAATAGCTGGCCATGCGGGATTTATGAAAACATATTTCAAAGTGCGCGAAAGCAGCTATTATTGGCCGGGAATGAAGAAGCGGTAGCTCACTACATCAAGGAATGTCGGCTATGCCCGGACGGCGAAGGCGGAGCAACCGAATCCCGGGGCATTAGAGCCATTAAGCGGTGCCAAATGCTAAGTGGGAGGTAATCGGCATGAACTTCATCCGCGGGACTCCCAAAGGGCGGTAAGAGGGAAGGATGCCTTGATGGTAGTGGTCGACAAGTTGTCGAAGATGGCACATTTTATGCCATGCGGGGACCCACGAATCTGACTATGGATACAAACAAAGCTCTTCACCAAAGAGATCTTCGGGCTTCATGGCATGCCAAGGGAGATTATATCCCACGGGGACCCGAAGTTCATGAGTGCCTTTTGGCAAGACCTCTTTCTAATTTACGATTGAGACCAAGCTATCCATGAGCACGGCGTATCATCCTCGAGACGGATGGCCAAGCGGGCCGGACCAACGGGGATCTTAGAAGACATGCTACGAAACTATATGCGGAATAAGCAAAGTATGTGAGAAAAATTTATTCACTTGGTGGAGTTTGCATACAATAGCACCAAGCAGGAATCATCCCAAATGTCGCCATTTATGATTAATTACGGCTATCAGTGCCTAACTCCAGACACTTGGCACAACCCCGTGTCAAAAGTGGAAGTTTCGCAGCAGATGTTGGCCGATATCCGCAGCTTCGTGGAAGAGGTTCGAGGATATCGCTAGCGGCAAGAAGTCGACAAAAAGAGCATCGCCCGACAAGCATCGAACGGTCGAGAGAGTTCAAAGTTGGAGATGATGTATGGCTCAAGATCAAGGTGAAGCAAGCTCAGGATCGGGAATTGCAAGAAGCTTGCTCCAAGGTGGGCTGGACCTTTCAGAATAGTCAAAAGAGTAGGTAATCAATCCTACAAACTAGACTTGCCAGCACACCTAAAGATTCATAAGGTCTTCCTGTTAGCCCGTTGGGCTAAACATATGTATGAGTGGCATAGGCCACATGTATTTATCACATTGGACCACTTGATCTAGGGCCCAGTTTTAGCCCACATATGTGGTAGGTGGCATAGGCCACATGTATTTGTCATATTGGACCCCACAATCTATGGCCCAGATTTAGCCTAGATCTGTGGTAGGTGAGATGTCAGTTAGGGTTAGGGTTTTTCTCTACTATTTAGAGAGAGCATTTCCTCTCATTGTTTAGGTTTTTGCTCACGTTTTGGAGCACCTCCTTTTGGAGCATCAATATGATTCTGTTTTGTTCATTCTTTTTTTTGTTCTTGTTCTTGGAGTTTCTTCCCATCTTCTTTTGTTGATCCATGAGCATTTGTGGCAGCGTTGTGGCATCCGGCAGTCATGGACTACTGCTGCAAGGTGATGCCAAGAACCCCAAAAATCAACACTGGCGCCTCATGCCGGGGTCTCTTGGGCTCATGATCATCCTTTTTTTTTGTTTCAAGTTTCTCCAAAAGTTCAGAAAATTCTATTTGGTTCTACATTGACACTTTCTGGGATTCACATGTCTGATATTTGCCCACTGTTTCAGGAAGAGTCCAAATTGGTTTTTGACAGCATAAAGTTCTTATTCATCAAAAATAACTGGTTCTACATGGACACTTTGTTGCATTATCATCTCTTGATACTTGCCCACTTTTCCAAAGAGGCAAACCTGATTTGGGGCAAAATAAAGTTCTTATTTGTCACATTTGGGTTAATCGACATTGTTTTTCCTATCTTCTGTTTTGTGCACAAGAATCATGCATTTCTTCTGAGACAAGTTTACCCCAGGTAATACAGTTTAAATTTTTGGGTGTATTTTTGTGCTGGAGATGCTCTTCGGGTCTTCAATACTCATCCAGTTCTTCTATCTTCGAGTATATTTTGGGGTCCTGGAGATGCCCTTTTGGATCTTCAATAAGAGACCATAAATTCCTCCTCCAATTCTTTTTGGGCACTCTTCCTGATGCCCAACAGCACGACATGCACTCTTTCTCGATCCTTCCTCTGGTTGCAGGATTTTTCATAGAAGCAGTCCCAGGAGATGCCCTTTGGATCTCCTGTCCGTAATGGTTCGTCTCAACATAAAAGGCCGTTCGTTAGGCTCTGTTCAAAGGCACATATCTGGGAGTAATTTCTTTCGAATCATGGCTATATCAGTGGCTGCCTATTACTGTCCGATGTTTCTGCACAATCTGCTCCCAAGCTATTTGGATTCCTCACGACTCACCTCAAGCCTCACAACATCTTATTCTAGTCTCAACAAGGGCCTGTCAGTCAATTTGCACAGTAACAATATTTTATGCAGCATCACAGACGCAAGGAGTGTTACGTAGCCGATTTGTCTGCGATGTCTGTAGCCGGCTCCCCTGTAGCCACCGACATCTCAATCTTGATATCATGCATTGATTTGCCATATCCGGCATCATACAGGCAGCAACTTCTCGGGGAAAATGCTTGGCTCCGCAATTTTGTTATCCCAGGCTGTGGCTGCCACAAAATAGTTCAGATGAAATAAAACACTAGCCAAATTGCATCTACCTTGCACTTGCTGACTTCTGGAAGCACACTGAACCAGCTAAGCATAAACAGCAGGGGATTCCGAGCATTAAAAAACAGGGGCTTCTTCATTCCTTTTGGGTAGAGCATCAATTCTTTAGTAAGAACGTACATCAATTGTGATTTTCCTGCAATGCCCTCTTCTTTACTTTCAGCAGATTCATTCTGATCAAAAACATAATGCATGCATTGCCCAATGGCTCGGCGGCCCCATGGCGTGGACACTCGAGTAGCAGGCGGCCAAGGCCCATCGGCTGGCTTCTCGCCTTTCAAACCTTCATGGTGCAGGCGGCTTAGACTAGGACTCGAGCCATCACAAATGTTTGATGCTCCGCGGCACCATCGGGGGCATGGATTCATTCAAATTCCAACAAACTTCGGGTATCTACGGGTAATGCACTCGACCTCAAATCAAGCATGACGGATCCTGCAACTCATTTTCACAGGTCTCAGCCACCTCTCTGGACCAGCGCTTTGAGCTTGTGAAGACAATTCTTAGGCTCCCTCTCCTCGGTTCTCCAAGTATTTTCGTGGCAATCAAATGCCCTCTTTTCTACAACAAGCGATCTTACGGCAAAACACAGGCACAGTGCATTGCATTTACTCAAGCCTCTTGAAGACACCAACTCCACGGCCCTCCACGGCGTGGTTCAATCTCTGGCTTTCACAAAATGGGAAGCGTGAAGCCCACCCACGGCTCTGTGACCCCAAGAATTCAAGAAATCACCACCTTAATGCAATGAAAACGGATCAAGCACTAGAGTTTTGCCTGTGCTTTCTTCAAAGGGTTTGGTTTGCATCAACATAACCCCACGGCCCATCACCGCGTGGCACAAATTCTCTCTTCAGGTCCTTGTCGTCACTCTATTCACATCCCTGTTGCAAAACTTCGCCCACGGCCCATCACGGCGTGGCACAGTTTCTCTTGCTGTAGCTCTGTTCCAAGTCTCTGAGCCCACGGCCCCTCACGGCGTGGCACACTTCCTCTGTTAGATGACAAGCGTGGTTTCCACGAGTCTCCACGACCCGCCACGCACCTTCCGCGGCCACAAAGCTACAAGAACGCGGCTCTCACCCACGGCCCCTCCGCGGCGTGGACTCTCCACGGCCCCTCACGGCGTGAATTCTCCACGGGCCATCACAGCGTGAACCACGGCCCCCACGGCGTGGCCTAAACATCAAAGACCTCACGGGCGTGGCCTCTGCGTGACCCACGACCCCCACGGCATGGCCTCTCTGCCATGGCAACTTGTTACATCACAACATCAAAACCCCACGGCCCATCCCCTTGGCGTGGAACATTCCTCTCCTGTCAAACACATTGTCCATGCTTTTTTATATGACATCTTTATGATTTTCTTTCGAGAGAGCATTCGACACTTAAATATTCTAGATGGCCTACACTTTTGGTGTTTTTCACCCCTCCTAAATATTGAAGCCATTTTTTCATACCCGATATCTAGTCCTACTATTATGCCTTTGGAGGTAAAATATCATGCAACTATGACTTCAAACATCACGGCCCAACGGCGTGAGTTCAACAATCGTTACGTGATTTCAAGCACAACTTTCAATCAACTTTTGGCGCTTAAGAAGTATCTTGAGCATATTTTTGGCACATTTTGGGGGCCCTCATCTTTTGTCGCATTCTTGGAGATCTTCTTTGCACCCTTGTACCAACAAACCTCACACAGCCGGCGTGTGTAGGCCTTTTTTCAGCAATCTTTCCTCAACATTCAAGCTTATCTCATCAACCCAAATGCAGGGCGTTTGAGAGACAACTTTTTCAATCCATCTTGGCCGTCCATAATACATGGCGGTCGAGCCTCTTTCAAGTTCAACCAATGGCGTGAAGATGACTTAGGGCCTTCCGCCCCTTCAAATTCAACTCCTTCAAGTTCAACTATCTTTCTCAAACTCTTTCAAGTTCAACAAATGGCGTGAAGATGACTTCGGGGTCTTCCGCTCCTTCAATCACTTATGTTTCAACTCTTTCAAGTTCAACTCCTTGTTTCAACTTTTCAAGTTCAAAACTAAGCGTGAAGATGACTTAGAACCTTCCTAACTCTTCAACAATTTTTCCAACTTTTTGTTCAACTCCTTACAAGACACTTTGATTGGGATGTATTGGAGCTAGTGGCAAGCTCTATGAGAAGTGGTGACAGCCTTCTCAACCTTAGATTCGACTTCTATGGCTTTCAAGGAGCTTGTGGCAAGCTCAAGAGAAGTGGTGACAGCCTTCTCAACCTCTTACGATTTTTGTACTTCATCGACATTGGCATTTTTGGGTCAAGACTTGGCGACATTCTCATTATTTCCCCTCACTTTGGGCACTGTTGTACATGTTTAACCTGCTGTTATAAAGGTTCTACATAGTTTGGTGTGGTGGGGGGGAGTGTTAGCCCGTTGGGCTAAACATATGTATATAGTGTCATAGGCCACATGTATTTATCACATTGGACCACTTGATCTAGGGCCCGATTTAGCCCACATATGTGGTAGGTGGCATAGGCCACATGTATTTGTCATATTGGACCCCACAATCCCATGGCCCGGATTTAGCCTAGATCCGTGGTAGGTGAGATGTCGGTTAGGGTTAGGGTTTTGCTCTACTATTTAGAGAGAGCATTTCCTCTCATTGTTTAGGTTTTTTGCTCACGTTTTTGGAGCACCTCCTTTTGGAGCATCAATATGATTCTGTTTTGTTCATTCTTTCTTTTGTTCTTGTTCTTGGAGTTTCTTCCCATCTTCTTTTGTTGATCCATGAGCATTTGTGGCGACCTTGTGGCATCCGTGATCATGGACTGCTGCACGCAGGTGATGCCAAGAACCCCAAAATCAACACTTCCACGTAAGTTTCTTTGAAGAAGCATACTCCAAATCCAGGACGAAGTCTTGGACACTCCAACGTTATTGGAAATGACGGAGGAGCATTTGGAAATAGTTCGAAATTGATTTTTGATAAAGCTTTCAAGAAAACAAGGAGGTGAGTTCCTCAATATTTGGTCAAGTGGAAGCACTTGCCGGTGGAAGACGCGACATGGGTACTTAAGAAAAGATTTAGTAAAGCGGTACCCGGTTTATGGAGCAATGGGACGGCAAGGTCATCTCGAAGAAATCGCCTCGGGCATGTCGATTTGTGTAGGTTAATTCTTGTGTAGTTAGGATTAATCTACGATGCAACCTATGCTTGGTATGGGTCGCATGCGTTGTTCACGAAATGATGAGACCACTACGGTGATCTCTAGGGGCGTGGTGTAATGTCAATGTAGGCATGGCCAGCGTTTAAGCTTAGGCGAGTGGAAGGTAGATTAGAAAGTCTACGTCCCGCGGAAGTAGGCGACCTCGAAAGGGAGGTCATTAAGGAATGCATTGATAGGGAAAGCACCTTTTAGCCCCATATATGCTTTGATAGGAGGAATCTATCCTTCCGCCCCCGAGAAGGATATCCTCCATTTGGGCAACTAGAGGTGTAGGCATGGCGGCATATAGGCATATATGCATTTGTCTCCACGGCCATTATGGAAGATTCATCCTCTTCCCTCTGTAGATTTAGCCATGCATTCATGTGTAGATAGGTGGGGTGGTCACCATATAACCAAAATTTATTAAATAATTAAAATGGTACTAACGCGACACGTAGGCCAATAGAAGCTCAGGAGGGCAATGTCAAGATATATGTGATATCGAGACCACCATCTTGCTAGGCGTCTTTGAAGGCAACACTCGGCCTTTCGGCATAGTAGTCTTGAGAAAGTCTTTGGCCGAACCGCAGTCGGCACCTTTATCAAGACGAAACGCAAACCTAACTAAGTAGCGGTACATTAGTGGCTGGTGGTTGAACGGCTAATACTATTCTTAGTATCACCGTTTGTTTATATCATTGTACTTTTGTATTGATATACAACATTGAATACAATTCCAATTTGCCTTTGTTTTGGGAGCTTGCTCTCGGATATTGGTGTGCATCCCCTCTCTCCCTTTCTTGGTGCAACCTTGACATGGTATCGAGCACTAGGTGTCTTTGAGATTGATTCAAGATCAACGTAGCAATGGAGAAGGATGCAAGCTACAACCAGATTACCTTCCACTGGCGGTTCATGCGATTCAAATCTTTGGCGGTGACGGGTTTCCGACAATGGAAAAGCGGGATGATCTTCATTCTCAAAGATGAAGGAGTTTGGGGGAATTGTTCTTGGCCAAGAACACACCCTGATGCCAAGAACATTGCTGATTTGCATGCTTGGCGGTAGCAAAGATGACAAAGCGATGGCATATATCGGGCTCTCCTTAGGCGACTCTATCCTTGATGAGTTCCGGAAAGAGAAACGATGACGAGCCTACCAAGTTGACCCTCCAGGCAACTTCGCTTCGATCTTGTCGACTTACAACTAGATTTATGCACGAGTGAATTTAGGTGAAAATTAAATCTTCCTTTGCAAATTAAATCCACGGTTTAGGCTCAACAAGCAATCCCGGTTCGGGCATTCAACATATTCATAAGCTTTTATATTCCAAGTTCTAACTGAAAGCAAATCAATAAAGCGCTAGCTCTAGAATTCAAACGATTCCGACCACATTGCCACCATCAACTTGGCGCCACCTTGCGGGTTCCTTTGCACATGCACTCCACTCCTGGGGTTAGTCCTGCGACTAAGTGGGGATCCGTAGGCTGCTTCTTTGCATACATGGAAACACTTTCGGGCATCTTGGATAACAAGAACATAGACAATTCCAAATATACAAGAGACTATGGTGCGGTGCTAGACAATGACAACAAAAGAAGTACCATAAGAGTCAAGAGCAAAGAACACAAAGCTAAAGTACCAAAACAACATAACAAAGCTCAGGGACAATGGGAAGCTCGGCCCGACCTACATGCGTGCCACATTAGCAGAGAAATGCCCTACGACTCACATTAGAGCCAGATTGAGGAGTTGGTGGGGTGAACCTGGGTATCATACCCTTCCCACGTCGTTTGGAGGACCTCTTACCATGGAGTCACAGGAGTTGGCGTACAACCTCACGGGGAAGCTAATACCGAGGAGGCCACCCCCGGTGTCCTGAGCATAGATACAAAGAGCACGATGACATGAGAATCACTGGAGCTACCAGGCCACCGAACCTGGAAGTCCCACCGGGAGGTTCAAAATACATACATAATATCAAGAACAACGATTGGAACAATTCAAAGACCATAACATGTGTGTTCATTAGAGAATTTACTATAAATGTGCCTAGATCATACTCTTAGCCCTTGTCGAGGTTGCCCATACAACCTAACTATGCGATGTAGCTAAATCGATGATGAAAACCATAATGACTACTCAAACATTGATGTAGCGTGCTCAAACCACCCTGTAAGGTCGATCATTACTCACTTAGCCATATTATTTACTTAGGCTCCCTTAGATATGGTTTCAAGGTTTTAATATTTAAAATTCCACTTCATAGCTAATGAATTAATTGCGCATTCAAACCTCCAACTTACGCTTTTCCTGCTTAAAAATCCATGGGGTCCCGGACCGCAACTGCCTGGAACTTCCGTCAAGCAGCTCCCGTGGCAAGCCCCATCTCCGGAGCAAGCCCGTATAATTATCTTAGATACCTTTGATTTACTAGATTTAAATTACATAATATCTTGGTTAAATGCAACCATTAATAGAATTTCTTACAATTTGTTATTATTCCGTCGTTGCCTTCATGCTGGAACCTCCTCTATTGGTTACTTCTTCCTTAAACCAAGGTGCATCACAATCCCATCTATGGTTACCTAGCTTTCTAATTTCTTTTTAGCTTGCTAGCAATTTGCTCAAAGCAACAAATTGGCAATTCTAAATATAAACAACAAATAAGAACCAAAACCCAATAGAATGACAGGAAGCAGAAAAAACAGCAAATAAGCAAACCAAGATAGACATGTTCGGCCTCTGTGGCTCTGGTTTTGGCATCGATTCACCATCTAGCTATGACCCACAACCAAATCGATCTGCTCCAGGCCCAAATCGACCTGATTTAGCTGATTTTGAAGCGTTTTGGGGCAGTTGGGTCGCTGGAGGATCTCTTCAAACACTGCAGAACAGCCATAACGACCCTTGATTCATACCAACCAGCCCTGTAACTTCAATTTCGGCCCCTTTGGATGCTATTGCAGCCCATTTTCCGGAGTCTCGGGTTGGATTGTTTGCTACCTCAAAGCTGAACCGGTTTTTAAACTCCTGCTAGAAGACTTAATTCCTTCAAATTTGCCTCCGCCCTCTCATATCTGATTGCTAAAGCAATTTCGGTGCCTCCTGAGTTGCTTACAGATGACCCATATGCATTAATTCAGCTCCTTCATAAGATCATGTACCATCTTATTAACAAGGCCTTAACAAGCTATCTCTGAATCCGGTGTTCACAGCAGTTTATAAGCACCCAATCCTTATCCCAAAGCATGAACACTTTTTCTCTTAACAACAACCATATGATCCATAAAATCAGCATAAAACCCCACCTGGAAAGGAAGATTTGATGCCGTCTACGCAAGCTCTTGCCTCCAGATAGCCTCCTCCGGCTGCTCTGCAACTCAAATCCCTTCTTGGAGCTCCTCTCGCAAAAGAACCCTCACGTACCACCAACAAAAGCCCTCTTCTACAATTTTTCCCTTTTTATAGTTTGCTTATGTGGATATTAGATATATGCCATGCATATATCCCAATGCATATATCCCAATCTATTAGACATATGCCTTATGTGCAATACCAATCTTTGCAGTCTTAGGGCCCTAGGACCGTTACAATCTCCCCTTCAAAATTCAACCCATGTCCTCATGGGTCGATCCTAGGAAGGCTGTCATGCTTCTTGACAATTTGCACGGCAATCTAAAGCAAGATACCGCAGTGCTACAACAATGAGACAAAAGCAAAACCATCATGACCCTTACACGGAATGCACTCTGAAGCTTCTTGCGGCTCTATCGCGTGGAGCTTCGTACACAACCATTTGGTGTTGCGGAAGATCCATCGCTCTACGGCGACTCTAGCTTCACCACCCGTTTGCCCTTCCAATGATTCTATCATCCAGGTACCCCATCTTTACGTCAAATTGGTGGCTCCCTTTGATTCGGCGAGGGTTCTCCACGGCCTCTGCCTCTACCAATTGGTTGGATATCGATTGGATCGCTCTGGTCCCATGGCACTTCTATCTAGGCGTTTGTGAATCCATGGGCATTGAGGAGCTTCGTCCCTCAATCTTGCCAAATCTTGGGCAATTGTTTCTTGTGTGGCTGTTGCCCTAGCGGAAGCAGCGCCCCTCTTCAAACTGCCTGTTGCCTTTCCCTCGTCGTGGTAGGTGGGGTAACTTACTACCTTCAATCGGCTACTACTTGCGGGTTCCTTATATTGTTGCTTTGAACCTCCACCGGATGGACTAGCGGATGGCTCCCCTCTAAATGATCGTCTTGACCCATCACGAGCTCTCAAGCGGCCAGAGAGGAAGGTGCACATCTTTTTTCTTTGGGTTTCTAATGTAGCTTTCTGCGCCAAATCTGTCTCGGCTTTTGGCAATCAAGAACAACCTCCTCAAAGGTCCTTATAAGCAACTCGACATGCGTTGCTCTTGATATCACATGAAGACCCTTCACAAATCTAGAACCTGACTTGACTTTATCCATAGCGGGACAATGAGGCTGCAACCTTCTAAACCTCTCATTATAATGCACTCACATGCGGTCGTACACAATCAAAGAACTTCGTTCATCTTCTCAACCTTATACCACAGGTGTAAAATGACCCTCAAAAGCGGTCTTAAAATCAGCCCATGTGGCACATCTTTGGAGTCTTCCCGGATCAATCGGGGCATGTCTCCCTGCCAAACTCTTGCAAAGCCTCCTAACATTGCTTGAGCAAGCAAAGCCTTCCGAATCACATTGGCGATGAGATCAAAATAAAACTCTACCCCCCGGGCGAGGGCATACGCATCATCCCTGTTGTGTTCTCACTGTGAACGCTTCTCTTTTGGTGTCCTTTAACACCTTATCAATGGCTTTCTCGGCCTCACTCTTCTTTGCGTGCACTTTGCTGCAAAGGCTTATTTGAATAGCTTGCGGGATACTAGTTACATCTGGAGCCCCATCGGCTCAGTCTCCCCTACTACTAGCACCACCCGGCATCCATGATCTCTTACTACTCTGCACATAGACAATGGAAACATTAACAACCCACTTCAAAGAGCATGAACCATTCTCAAACTCCCACTAAGATCCAACATGCTCACGATACCAATTGTGGCGAGCCTACCAAGTTGACCCTCAGAACCTTCGGGATCTTAATGACTTACAACTAGATTTATGCCTGGGTGAATTTAGGTGAAGAATTAAATCTTCCTTTGCAAATTAAATCCACGGTTTAGGCTCAACAAGCAATCACAGTTCGGGCATTCAACATATTCATAAGCTTTTATATTCAAGTTCTAAGCCAGAGCAAATCAATAGAAAGCGCTGGCTCTAGAATTCAAGCCACGATTCAGGCCATTGCCACCATCAACAGCGCCACCTTGCGGAGTTCAGCGCACATGCACTCAGGGGTTAGTCCTGCGTGACTAAGTGGGGATCCGTAGGCTGCTTCTGCGCATACATGGAAACACTCGGGCATCTTGGATAACAAGAACATAGACAATTCAAATATACAAGAGACTATGGTGCGGTGCTGAACAATGACAACAAAGAAATACCATAAGAGTCAAGAGCAAAAGAACACAAAGCTAAAGTACCAAAACAACATAACAAAGCTCGGGACAATGGGAAGCTCGGCCGACCTACATCGCAGGCCACATTGCGAGAAATGCAGAGCCCGACTCACATTAGAGCCGGATTGAAAGTTGGTGGGGTGAACCTGTTATCGCATACCCTTCCCGACCCACGTCATGGAGACCTCTTACCATGGAGTCACACAGGGGAGTTGACGTACAACCTCACCGGAAGCCCTAAGTGAGGTGAGAGCCGCCGGTGTCCCGAGCATAGATACAAAACACACAGATGACATGAGAATGGGAGCTACCGAGGGCCACAGACACGGAAGTCGACCAGGAGGTTCAAGTACATACATAATATCAAGAACAACGATTGGAACAATTCAAAGACCATAACATGTGTGTTCATTAGAGAATTTTATAAATGTGCCTAGATCATACTCTTAGCCCTTGTCGAGGGTTGCCCATACAACCCAAACTATGCCCGATGTAGCTAAATCGATGATGAAAACCATAATGACTACTCAAACATTGATGTGCGTGCTCAAACCACCCACAACAAGGTGATCTGATACTCCTTAGCCATATTATTTACCTTAGGCTCCCAGATATGGTTTCAAGGTTTTAATATTTAAAATTCCACTTCATAGCTAATGAATTAATTGCGCATTCAAACTAGCCTCCAACTTACGCTTTTCTGCTTTTAAAATCCATGGGGTCCCGACCCGCTGCCCTGAACTTCCGTCAAGCAGCTCCCCGAGGCAAGTCCCATCTCCGAGCAAGCCATTATAATTATCTTAGATACCTTTGATTTACTAGATTTAAATTACATAATATCTTAGTTAAAATGCAACCATTAATAGAATTTCTTACAATTTGTTATTATTCCGTCGTTGCCTTCATGCTGGAACCTCCTCTATTGGTTACTTCTTCCTTAAACCAAAAGGGTGCATCAAATCCCATCTATGGTTACCCTAGCTTTCTAATTTCTTTTTAGCTTGCTAGCAATTTGTGCTCAAAGCAACAAATTGGCAATTCTAAATATAAACAACAAATAAGAACCAAAACCCAATAGAATGACGCGGAAGCAGAAAAAACAGCAAATAAGCAAAACCAAGATAGACATGTTCGGCCTCTGTGGCTCTGGTTTTGGCATCGATTCACCATCTAGCTTATGACCCACAACCAAATCGGGATCTGCTCCAGGCCCAAAATCGACCTGATTAGCTGATTTTGAAGCGTTTTGGGGCAGTTAGGTCGCTGGAGGATCTCTTCAAACACTGCAAACAGCCATAACGACCCTTGATTCATACCAACCAGCCCTGTAACTTCAGTTTCGCCCCTTCGGATGCTTTGTTGCGGCCCATTTTCCGAGTCTCGGGAGTTGGATTGTTGCTACCTCAAAGCTGAACCGGTTTTTAAACTCCTGCTAAGACTTAATTCTTCAAATTTGCCTCGCCTCTCATGGCTGATTTGCAGAAGCAATTTCGGTGCCCTCCTGAGTTGCCCTAGATGACCCATATGCATATTAATTCAGCTCCTTCATAAAGATCATGTACCATCTTATTAACGAGCCTTAACAAGCTATCTCTGACCGGTGTTTACAGCGTTTATAAGCACCCAATCCCCCATCCCAAAGCATGAACACTTTTTCTCTTTAACAACAACCATATGATCCATAAAATCAGCATAAAACCCCACCTTGAAAGGAAGATTTGATGCCACTACGCAAGCTCTTGCCTCCAGATAGCCTCCCCCCTCCGGCTGCTCTGCAACTCAAACTTCTTGAGCTCCCTCTCATAAAAGAACCCTCAATGTGTACCACCCAACAAAAGCCCTCTTCTACAATTTTTTCCTTTTATAGTTTGTTTATGGCTGAACAATGATATATGCCATGCATATATCCCAATGCATATCCCCAATCTATTAGACATATGCCTTATGTGCAATACCAATGCTAGTCTCTTGGGGCCTAGGACCGTTACAAACAGCACGATTTGTGCATGCTCTCATTGAGAAGCATGACCAAAAGACCCATAAGATTGGGCACTTGTATGCGGTGATGGATATGTCTTTGGGGCGAGGCGCTAAAAGTCTTGGCGAAGTTCTCGAATCATGCAAAGACGCCTTCGCAAAGTGATTGAAGCTTTTGGAGAAGAGCATCGATCCTCCTGTCCGATGCAACTATTTTTCTTCACCAGTCCTTATCTGGCCATTTTGATTAACGTGCTGCAGCCTTAAATGCAAGACAAAGATATGGGCTTCCATCAAGCAATCACTTGGCTTAGGAGGAGATCATTGATGAGGCAAGATCAGGGTAAAGATGATCATGCCACTCTCTTTGGCGTGAGGCATTCAAAGAATCTACCCTAAATGGGGGATGAAAGCGATGAGGGAGGAGAAGCACATCAAGCGTTGTATTATCTCTTCCTATCAGCATGAAGTAGTGGACTTAGATCCTTCTACTTTCCGGATATCGTGACGATCACGGTAGCACCCAATAAATGGATGCCATTTGATATTCCGGCCAAAGACCTTCCAAGCAAGGATTAATAGATACCCTGACCATTGAGCTAGATATCTTGATGTGGCCTTCCCTCCCCATTTACGTGGCAAATGTAGCAACATCAAGTGGCATTCATTTACGAGCTTTGGCGTTTATGCAGGCTCTCGTGTTCCTAAACACTGGTCGCCTGATTTTTCCTTCGGATCGTGAAAATTCAGCACTTACACTTCCAACACCCAAAGACCCCTATGGCACTCAACTCCTTTTCCAATAGCTTCCGTTTCAAGGAGGAGATGTTAATTCACTTGATTGTGAAGGAGTTGAATATGCATCATATATGATCATGATTGCAAAGGAGGAGCAGATTGACTCTTTACCTCTAGCAAACACTTGATCAAGGTCAGCGAAGGTATTAAGGTTTGATTTCCATGAAGAATTTCAACCTAGCATTGTTGGAGTAGGCACATATGGTTGTTGAATCCATAAGTCTTAGCAGTGCTCATGTCGATGTTTCTATTGCCTATATCCGGGCTATGCATGAAAATAGTTTTCATGTTTCTCTTGCAAAAACAACAATGGATATCAAAGACAACCTGCATGGGTTCATCGTTTCTTTGACAATGGTTGATCGCCAGGTCTGTTTACCCATCGGAGAGAATAGAGCTGATCTCTTCGTGCAAACTTGGTTTTGAGCCTTTCGGATGACCCCGATTAAGCGTTCTTGGACGCCAGACGATCTTATCTCGAGGGGAGGGATATCGCATGGAGATGGCGATCTCTCATCAAGGAGGAGTGTCAAGATATGTGATATCGGACCACCATCTTCTTTAGAAGAGGTCTTTGGCGGCGACTGACACTTCGGCATAGTGGTCGAAGAATCTTCGGCCGAACACGGTCGGCCCTTATCAAGACTGGGAGAAACCACCCAACTAAGTAGCAATATTGGTGGGCTGTTGGTTGAACGCATCATACTATTCTTAGTATCACCCGCTTTTGTTTATATCATTGTACTTTTGTATTGATATACAACATTGAATACAATTCAATTTGCCTTTGTTTTGGGAGCTTTTCCTCGGATATTGGTGTGCATCCCTTCTCTCCCTTTCTTGGTGCAACCTGACAAAAGGGGAGGTCGAAGCACGTAAGACCTGCAAACACAAATTTTGTTGGAATGTGTTGCAAAGGAACGAAATTTTTTCGAAAACAATTATGATATGAAATGTTGAAATTTTTTGTCCAACTTAATGTCAAATAGCTAAGCTAGGAATAACGTTTGTTTTAAGTTATGGAATGGATAAGTATTTCCATAGTATAAATGACATGCATGTAATGTTCTAAAAATACCTTAGGGCATCTTGGTAAATGTATAAATATTATATTATGCATCCGTTGCGTGATTGCGATTAGAAGATCCCAAGGTGGGGAGACCCGACGTCAGACAGCTTTATCCATTTCAAGGTAGAGTAATGTGGCGTTCGGCGCGATACCCGTCCGGGGCATTATCACCGCCCTCACCTGAAGACCACCCGGAAGCACGGTATGCCTTGATAGCGGGTGTAAAAGAGTCCTAGGGGGCAACTCGGCGGGTATGTTCGTATGTTATTAATGTGCACATGTGCACATTAATGGGCACACCTTCCATGTAGACATATTTTGCCACCTAGCCATTAAAGGCAGTGGGGCCTTTCCACCATCCCACATGCCAAATGGGTAATTGGAAACCCTAACCTAAACCCCACGTCTATTTGGTGCAGGAAAACCCTAGCTTGTTAGTTTAGGGTCCATAGGGTTTTGGGTCAAAGCGCATGGAGCTGGGGGCATTTTTATGTGACCAGCACCCCCAGCACCTAATGTTGAAAACTTTACTTATTTTTGTCTTTTTCTATAACCCCATGAAGCTGAAATTTTGTATTCCAAGGCGTTAATATGAATGCGTTTTTAGGGAAAAATATCAAAAAAATAAAATTTCTTTCAAAAAATACAAAGAAAATAGCCCGAAGCACCCACTAAGCACCATGTCCAATCGACCTGAAAGTGTCCTCCCCATGCTTTTTACCCTTTTAGAGCTCTGTTTTTACTGCCCGGGGCTAAAACATATCTCGAACGCCTGCGGTAATTAATCGGTTTCAGCTTCGGAATTTCGAGGATGGTCAACTTCAGTGGGAGGAGCCCCTCATATATTTGGTCACAACAGCCAAACCGCCTTCTTTAGTCATAGAACCAAGTTTAGACTATTAAATGCGCCCATATTCTTATCTAGATCTTAGATATAGGACACTAACTAAAGAAACTCCAACCTATGATATGAATTTAGATCTAGTTCTTCTTAGTTCTTTCGTGATGTATTGTGATGTATTTGGATGATGTATCTCCGTGGAACTCCTTTGTATTGGGAAGGGGGTAGAGGCCCCTAAAGCTGTAGTTGATGCTCCTAGAGTAACCTCTAGCACAATCGTGAATTTGGCCTCGGCAGGCTGAGAAACCACACCCGGTTGTGGGTGAAGGGGCCGAATCGCTAAGAAGGGGGTTCATGTCCCAATCTTTGAACGATCCCTCCGTTGTGTAAGGCCTACCGGGGATCATTGCACTAGGGGCTATTGGCACCCACTGAAAGGTGGGCATGGGCTCCGAATCTGCGTGAAGTGGTGTACACTTTCCGGTGGGTTCGGTCGAATGGCAAGTTGGCCTCTAGTCACCTTGAGTCGGCATGTAGATCCCCTGGAGGGAGATCCTACCGCCCCATCGGAACCTGGATGATGACCCGAATAGCCCCTTGGCTATGCATCCTGGTAGCTGATCAGTCCCTACACTCTTCGACCTACGCAAAGTGTGCACAGAGGGCGGATCCCGGGGGTTTCACCTCCCAGGCATATGGGGATACCACCATTCAAGGTCAAAAGGTCCAGAGAAACCCCTCAGATACCCACTTTGGGGTGTGTCCCCTACCCTCATTAAATAGGAAAAGTTCAAGCCCCTTCCTCAGATGTACTTCTC
Source organism: Isoetes taiwanensis (assembly GCA_021234155.1). Lineage (NCBI taxonomy): Eukaryota > Viridiplantae > Streptophyta > Lycopodiopsida > Isoetales > Isoetaceae > Isoetes > Isoetes taiwanensis. The sequence continues at coordinate 27,842 of JAJEKV010001010.1, read as the reverse complement.
ACTATCCTAATTTTTTACATACCCTCAATCTTGACTTGAGTTTGTGCTTGTGCACCCTCTTACTATATACGGATCAAAATAAAATTTCAAAATGTTTTTTGACGACATTTTCGCATCTCTGGCCTCGTGATTTCTCACGGTAAAGGAATTCTAAGGAGCCTTTGGAAATTATGAACACGATTTGGGAGCCTGCGAAGTGATCTAGGGACAATAATGAGGGATAATACATGCTATTAACAATACATGGAATACATGCTAAAGAGACACACCATGGTAAGATCAATCAGGGTAATGAAGAGAGGCTAAAACTTCGCCAAATGGCATTTTTTAGACCTTTACTAAAATATTCGTGACTAAAGCTTATAAGGGTCATTTCTTAAAAACAAAAAATTAGCCATTCCCAAAAGGAAAATTTTAAGGCCGATTCGGGGTTTTAGCCGAGATTGATGCGGCATTGGCGTGCTAAATGGCTTCTTCCCCGGGCGGTTAAGCGCCAGAATCAATCAAATAGCCATGTCTAATCTATTCGAGATACATCTTTCATTTAGAATCACTATATTGAAGAACCACTTAACCGTTACACTATTATTGCAATGTTAACATTGAAAAAACTCACACCTTTTTTATTATGTTTGTTATTTCCATTCACATAGCATATACAATGTAGTTAGATGCGAATCACTTAAGATTGTTAGACCAACCCATGGTTAGATATGCACCATCACGGATCGATAAGTTTGTGTTGTTGTTGGCTGCAGTATACATGCGGTATCACTTCTCTTTAAATATATCAACTAAAAACGCATGATAACGGTTTAGTTCAACAGGTTGTCGCTTAGCTACCACCAACAAAAGACTAAAAATTGCCAACATAAAGTTTTTAAATTATACTTAACTTTATAATTTCGCCAAGTGGGAAACTAAAAGGGCTTAAGATATGCATTTCCAAAAAAAAAAATGTATGGACTTTTGTTTTTTATAGCTTTAGCCAACCTTTATTTGGATACAAAATATTTAGGGTCCCAAAAATTTACCACTAAGATCAATACCTCAAATTATACATCTATAATATACTACACCCCTATTAGATGATGGTAAGAATGAATGTTAAAAACTATTAATAGCTTTGATGATGAGGTCCCATTTCTCATTCAACGATGTTTATGCATGTTGATGCAAATACGATGATAGTAGCTATGCATTTGGGTTCTCGTGCAAATAGAGCAAGCTTTGTTGTAACGTATAGTGTACAGGAAAGAGCATCATAACAAAGACATTGAATGGTCTGCGATTATATCACGGAAAACTTCAAGGATGTTCCCATAACCCAATATATGTAATGCTAATTGTGCGTATCATATTTACAAAAAATACCTTAGTCCACAAGCACCTGTGTTGTTCCCCGAGTAGAAGCTTTTAAATGCTGAGCACAATAATCATGTCTTAAACTAAAACAAAAAGACGTAATGGAACCTCAAGGGTGGACCATAAGAACCATGTTGAGCAATTAATATGCTCCAAATGCACGGTTGTTTGGCCTTATTTATCCTTTCCGGTGACATCCACTAAATTGATAATTGCGAAAAAGCGATCTTTAATTTGGTCCAACTCATCTTTGCGATATACTTTGCAATTCTACGCCGTTCCTAAAGACAAAATGGTCATCTTTAAAAGTGCCATGTTACCCATTGATATTTTCAATTAACAGGACTTCCTCATATTGTTTCAAAGGTGTTGTCCTACCAAATCTTGTGTCATTCCACACCTTTGAATTCAGCGCCAACCTTCCTTCCACTCGCCTTAGTCCCTTTTATATATATAATGCATTTCGAAGAGCATGAATCAATGTCGTGGATGCATACAATCAAATCTCCACCCTAAACCAATGGCCATACCATCGAAATAATTCTCACAAATAGGAGTATCATGTACCCTCAAATCACCAAAATTCTCTGTAAAAAGCTTGAAGTGACTTTGTAGTAGCCAACATAATGGCCAACACGTCCTCTCCAATGACAACTTCACACAGGGGATCCCTTTCCATTTTCTCTCCAAACCTTCTGAAGGGGCTCAAAAAGGTAGCACTTCATGCCTGGCGTAAAGGGATGGTATTACATTAAAAGCGTAATGCAAGGTTCTGAAAGTAGGAAAACCCAATTGCCCCCAAGAGGTGCCTACAAGAGCCATGCCTTGACCGAAGCGCCATGTTTCGAAGTCTCCTATAAATGCATCCCGAGTATGGGTTACCACATTCCACCACATAGAATGCTATCGCGATGTATCAAATTATGAAACTTGATAAAAGCCTAATCCTTGCATTAAAAACCTTAAATATGGAAGTCGGGGAAAAGTCAAAAAGGGCGTAGGCCGAAATCTGAATTTACATCCTAGAGGTAACAAAAGCCGCTAACCATGGCAGAGATACAAATAATAGACAAGATAACCTTGATATATAGAAAAGTTAAAGCACAAATAGATGACTAATCACAAAGCTTAGGTATTATAATGTTATAAGCGTAAAGTATGTCATGAATGAAACCTAATTTGGATGGTTGAGATCATCCATCAGACATTCGGGGTTGAGATTTTACCGATGAAAATCTCCCTCCACCATGATTGGCTATGCTCACCAAGTCCGAAGAGGAAAGTGGAAAAGGAATAACAGTGGGAGGAGAAAAACAAGCATCCGCAGGGAGCATGAGCATGAGCAAAGATAACGAAAATGGAAAATGAAAGAAAATGAAATGGAGGAAGATGGATGGAGGAAGGAAGGAAGGAAGGGAGTGGAAGGTGGAGGAACACCCGGAAGGAAGGAAGGAAGGAAGGAAATGGAAGGAAGGGGACCATGAGTAAGATAGTTGAATGGAAAATGAGGCCGAAAATGGAAGGAAGGAGGGAATGGAAGGAAGGAAGGAAGGAAGGAAGGAAGGAAGGAAGGAATGGAAAGGAAAGAATGGAAGGGTGGAAGGAAGGAAGAATGAGAAGGAAATGGAAGGGAAGGAATCTGGAAGAGAAAATCGAAGGAAAAGGTTACAACCCAGTGCCTGACCGAGATAGCGTCCGGAGGATGGAAGGAAAACATCGGAGGCTGGAAGGAAGGAAGCCGAAGGACGGAAATGGGAGAGTGCCGAAAATGAAAAATCACAGTAAAACGAAAAGGAACGGAAGTGCTGGGAGGGACAGAAAGGGCTGCCGGGAGCCAGCGATAATGGAAACGTGGAGTGCTGCAAACGAACAAACGAAAAGCCATGCCGAAAGTCCATGGAGCAACAGAAAGGTGGATGAACGAAAAGGAAGACAAAACAGAGTACAGCCAGGAATGAACGAATGAAAGCGATGGGGATACGGAAAGGAAGGAAAGCGAAGAGACTAAAAGAGCTGACCGAAAAAATGAAGAGGAACACACAAAGGCCGAAAGAGGGAAAGGAGAGGAGTTGGGAAAACACGAAAACGTGAATGGAAAAGGAAGGAAAGAGGAAAGAGGGAAAAGGAAGGAAGGAAGATCTGGAGGAAGGATGGAAGGAAGGAAAGAAATGGAAGGAAGGAAGGAAATGGAAGGAATGGAATGGAATGGAAGGGAAAAATAGTAGACAAAGGTAAAATGAAAAAGAAACCAAAATTCATTTAGTGCTTAAATGTGGGATGAATGTTTTGATTATTAACCATTTCTTTTAAATCGATTATGTCGCCCGGTTTGGCCTATACAAAACCCAAATATTGTTGTTTTACATTAAACCAATTCACCAAAAAATCCCACTCAAAAACACTTGTTGACTAGTCTAAATTCAAAATTATGCCATAAAAAAGGAGACTTATTCATGCATTATTGAGATATTTCTGAGGGAGTAGAATGGAGAATAGCTATTGTTTTTCATGTTTTTAATCTTCTTAATATAATTTATAGGACATGCAAATAGTGTCAATATACATGTAATATATATTTACTTGAAACATCGTGTTAACCCAATATCCCGTGGTTTGAAGACTGAAATCAAGACAAACACAATACACCTTATAGTTGACAATCAACACAATTATTCAAAATTACACTCATTAATTTTAAAGGCCTACAAAAACAACAAAAAATGAGGTTTTGAACATTTTACTTGTTTGATTTATAAAAACATATCAAATAAAATCATGTTTTTGCCAGTTACACTTTAAACTTTAGAACGTGGAAAACATGGAAAACGCCACTTAGCGCTTTCGTTTAACGGATGATTGAAGGGTCAAAGTTTAAGTTTTCAAGAAATATTAATCCATCTTTCATCTCTACTTTGAGAATGATAGAGCTCCATGCATATATCAAAAACATCTATCCCTTCAAGACATCTATTCCTTGGAAGACATCGAAAACACCGATTAACAATCAGAATCGAGTTAATTTTGCAATGGGTGTATGCAACGTAGCAAGAATCACATGATCGTCTTGCTGCAAACTGGAAACAAATATATAATGTCGTTGGGAACAAGAATTTGGGTCTTGGCTAAATCTTAAGCAAAAATAACTATTAAATCCTAGCAATCCCATCTTGTGTGTGCTTTCCAGATATTCATAAAAGCTTCTCATCTCATATTCAGTTCTAATTACGTATCGCCAGGTAAAGCAAATAAGATCTCCTTACGAATCAACACATTCCTAAACTTGGTACATAAACCATTCGGAATTGAAGGCCAAAATAATAGATTATCATAATCCTAAATAGAGAGTTAAACCTGATGGTAATATTACTGCGGATATGGCGTCCCTATCTCTTGCATGCCCTCGGTCATTTGATATGATCCCCGGTAAAAACAAATTGTAAGAGAACCCCAAAAAACCCATACCAATTATAACTTTGAATGGCATCCGAAATGGTAGAAAAAACCGGAATACTCACCGGGTATGAAGAAGGGTTCGAACGAGTCCCTTCTATGAAAAACGAAATAAAACAAAATAGGGTTTGTCCATTTGAAAGAAAAGGAAAAGCCACCATAGCCCCGGAAGGAAAGATGTCCATAGCCCGAAGGCATATAGAAGCGGTAAGCCTCCAGTCCGGAGAAAATTCGAAGTCGGAAGCCGGAAGAGAAAGAAGAGAAGAAAAGAGCTGATAAAAAAAATGAAAAAAAAAAGGAAAACGTAAAAGGACGTAAGAGAAGGGGAAAAGTGGGAAAGAATAGGAAAGGATTTAGAAAGTGGTGATAAGCCAACAAAAGGAAAAACCCAAAAAGCGGCGGGTTAGTTCGGAAAAACTCCCAAAATTAAAACATATTCTTAAAATAATTGAATGTTGGTTTATTCAATTTTAAAAAAAGAATCCATTTAAGAATTGCTCCAAAGATGTCATTCACAGTTTCTAAGCTATGCTCAAAGAACTGGCACTCCAATCTTCTTTAACATACCCATTGCACATGTCATAATTTAATCACCGGTTTATTGCAATATAGCTACCTGTTGTTGGCAATCACCACTTTGGAACCACCACTTTCACTAAATGGAGAATCAAACCTATTTTGGTAAGCATTACCTTATTGGTTTAATCACCAGGAAAGACGTAGTGGTCCGCTCTTCCAAAGCATTTAGTGATTCTCGCCATAGTTTATGAGAGTCATACAAACGTAAGGTGTAAAGATAAAATCCCCAAATGACACTCAGTTCTATAAGTATATTCAAATAAAGAAACAAAGAAAAGGAGCATGTACCTTTTAGAGAGAGAGAATTGATGGCATATGGAAAAACTGGTTGCATATAATAAGCTTTATCATCTCCGGCTCTCCGATGTGAAAAGAATCCCAAGAGCCTTGTACTCTGTTTCTTGGCATTATTGTTGCTCTCCAGGAATCAGCTCTTCGATTCCAGGGTGGATTCGGGCCTCTATGCCCCTAGCATATGCAAAGATTAACCGAATATGAGTAATGAAAAGGGTTCATTCAGAAACCCATGCATAGCGGAAATAAACATATAGAATCTATGGTAGCGCTGGATCCCAAAGAATGCCTAAAAGTATCATGCAGATTGTGGGCGGTTCCCGCATCCTTCCCTCTCTCACCACCTACCTGTTGTCGATGGTGAGGAGCATTATCGTGGTTGATACCCACGCTCTGGCATTAAAAAAACCCCACTCAGTCAATGATTGTTGGGTAAATATGGGTCCAATGATAGTGAAACCCCGCAGGCGGATGGAGGGACAACCCCATGCCATGTGCTATGCCACCCAAACCATTGCCATGGAATGCTCGTACGGCGATGAACTCGGAGGACCTGCCGGGCGGTCCTTCCCTTGAGTCTCTGAGCCTTGGTAGGACTCCCATGTGATAATGGCTGACCATTGTCACATCAGTGGTGATGTTGATGCACCACCCCTTCCGGGTGGGAGGAGGATTATGTTGTATACCGACATGTATTTACGCCTCCGCGGCTGGTGGGCCCCTCGGAGATGGGGTAGAATGACACCTTCACTCTTCCACACCAAGACGCGTGCGCAGTGCGTGTGTGGGAGGGCCCCGACGGGTGTGGAGTTTTGGCATAAGGGAGAACTCTGTTTGTATCTGGTGAGAAGGGCAATCAGAGTAGAGGGGACGCACAATACTTGTCTTAACAAATCACTATAACATTCATACTTTCCGCCAGCAAACCATGTCACAAACCACTACCAGTTTTGACCAACCCACTAAGGCATGTGGTTTTCTTCTAATAATTTCATGCATAAAAATCATATATACCATGGTTTTAGGATGATATAGTAGTGGTTAAATGAAAGTCACTTCATTTTTGGGGGCCTTGTGAGATGGTTTTTCAGGCCTTTCGGTTCAAATCCGTAAGATGTTCCTTATCTTGAGGTACCATTGTCGCGATGGCATTCACGGTACAATGGGAAATTCTTGGATCGAGGGCATGGGAGGGGAACATGATGAGAGGACGCCAAGGCCAAGCAAACTCTGGCTTAGGAGAGAAAAGAAGAGACATGGGATTGAAGAATAAAAGTGCTCATGATGCCTGTTTTGAAACGAAAGAAATCTCGAGATGGTAGGGGTGTATTGGGAAAAGAAGAGGTCAGAGATTGGTCAAAGCCATTTGATGTGCAACCTTCCGGTATCCAAAGTGGCAGCGTATCTTCCATAAGTCCCGAGGACCCAACTTATCGATGGTTAGACCACTATCTTGTTTTTGCAAAGGTTCTAAACTTTGAATGTGAGCATGTGAAAAGGTATTCAACGTGGAAAGTGGACATTGAAGAAGCTAGTCCAATATTATACGTCTTGAAGGTCTGAAATTGGACTCACCGCAATGCAATGTTTGCAAATGAGGTAGAGTAGATGATGTGTCTGATTTGGTGATAATTTTGCTTTCTTTTGCTCTTCCTGTAATGAGGGAAAGATGTGCCATACTATGTTCTTGCTTCAAACTAGAGAAAAGCATGTATTGGATCAAACTGGTCATTGATGATTACAAAGAACGAGCATCATCTCGGTGGTCTGAACATATCATCTTACCATTATCGAGAAATTGCCAAGCCGCCACTTAACAAACAAGGTTGTTGGATAGATAAGCATTGGTACCGGTAGTTTGTTATTGGAGCTAAATTTCCATAAAGAAGATAAATCTGTGAGGGGTTAAAGGTGCTAGTCGCGCTTTTGCATTTCACGATGTGCATGAGATGTTGCTAGAAGTCTTCCAAAATGGTGGATGCCTTGGATTAGGTGAAGGCTTTGAATTTGCAAAGTGCTTTGTATTGTGTTACTTTTGAATTGAATTGAATTTGTTGGTTTGTCTTTGTATTGAACTACGGTTTGTAAAATATAGCATGGAACATCAATTATTCAAATTGACAGAATTTGCAAAAGGTACAATATAATTATATTCAAGAAAAATAGTACAAGTACATCTTAATAACTTAAAGAAGGGGCCTAATCACTATGTCATCACGGAACCTGGCCATATCTGATTTTATTGCATCATGCAAACCTTTCTTCCAACGGTTTTGGATTTACAAAAGCTTCTGATAGTAGCACTAACATTAATTCTAAACTATTGGAAGGCGGTCCACCTATTGGCTTGATCAACTACCACATAGTTGATATGGTCTCCCAAAGTTATGTAGTAAACCTTAGATTTTAGCAAATTGCTTTTATATCCAATCACGAATCTTTGATTCTCTCAACCATTTCCTTCGAGGAAGCATGATATTTGACCTTGGATTAGTCCTTGGACATATTGGGAACTTAGATTTGTTTCTTCTATCGCTTGGTTGAAGATCTACTTTCGGTTGAAGAATTTGACATTTGTTTTTGTAGATCATTCCTTACAACAATGCATACAAAATTATTAGTATCATATGTGAAAGTTTAACCGGTATTACCTAAGTTATGTACATCTGACTGTGTTGCAAAAGCTCACACAACATACAACATCTAAGCATAAATTTTGTATTACCTAAATTAGATACATACTCGATGATGCGGTGTCCTCGACTTGTTTGCTATCGATGTACCAAAGACACTCATCTTGTACCTCACCTTCATCATCTTCACTAGATTCTTCTATTATTGTGAATCTCTTCTTGTGATGCTAGACTTCTTAATTAGCAAGCAACCTCTATTGCAAAAACTCCATAAAACCATCAATGTCTTCACCATATTGAGATTTTATGCATTTCACTACTGTGTCATTGTATGCACGGAGTATCAAATTGATGCTCTTGGACATAAGTGGTAAAGTCATTTAAAAGTCATTTGCATTCTTCAAGCCTGACTGATCAAATAGACAACACAAACTTTGTCTTCACAGTTAGCCTAGGACCATACTTGCATTGAAGGTACATTTGAAAGGAGGTCGATGTCATGCTGCATCTATTTTAGGTATTGGATAGCGAGGTGGAATCAAAGGGGAAAAGAAATAATACGTCCCATCATTGACCTCTAAAGAGAGGATTCGACATCTATTGCCACCATAAATGAATTTAGAGTAACTTGGTGTGCCTTGCTCATGAAACTTGTCTGTGGGCATTAGAATAGGAAAATCGACCAAATATGGCCAAGCCTGGCAAATTGTTAATCCGAGTTGGGTTAACCATACATCTAGCTTGAGACCAAGCACTAAGGATAAAATGAGGAAAGTCTAAACTAATTCTGGTTTTTTAACCCTTGATAAAGAAATTAAAAGCGTTGCAAAAGCAATTTCTTATTCAATAAAATTTCAAAAGTACAATAGTCAATTAGCTTTAAATTCCATAGTTGGAATGAGTTTAACTACCATCTTCGCCCAGTGACAACTTGTTTTGTCTCATCTCTTCTTCTCAAACCATATTCAATCACATAGCTTTATTAATACATTTCTTACGCCAGGAGTGCAAAATCCTTGTCGAACCATGTTGATGAAAGCGCAACAAACACAAGTGAATCGCTATAATAAAACATCCCAAAGGATTTATGTGAAAATATAAGAACAACTCACCATGCTTTTAGAATTCACTTGGGCATCCCACAAAGCATAAAGAGAGCCATCACATAAGGCCAGCGGCTTACATTATATCACAGTTTGTTGTGGAACCTGCGGAATAGTTCCTTCTTCAGCGCATTCTTCACATATAATTCAACTCTCATTGAGCTAGAGTTGGTTAGGTATGATGACATCCTATAAACTGCACACACAAATGAAGAACATGCAACTAAGATTTAGCGAGCGATTAAGTACATACTCTTGAAAAGAAAAATGCTCATATTTAGGGTTCAGCATCCTTATTATACCGGTCATGGAGTTCAACACAATAATTCTTGGAAGCCATTGAGGTAGTGCGCAATTTTTCTGAGACTCTAAAACAAAATCACCAAAACATGATGGGCGGGGTCCTCAACGAGCGGAACCATAATATCTTGGCATTCTGCAACAACAATGCCTTGTAGCCCTTTCTCAATGCCTCTGCTGACGTCTATCTTAGTAGCATCGGGCTAATCTTTTAAATCTTGCCCAGATAAGTCAAAAAGTTTCTGAAGGGAAGAAAAAAAGAAGACATCTCGCCATTTGGATATCAATGTCTTTGCTCACATACCCTTAGAACATGTGCCTATCTTTAAACAATGTCTCACACCGTATTTCTTGACCTTAATCATAGGTTCGGCTTGGAGCGAATAGAATGGAACCATTGTCTGAAGGTTATCCATGTCAGCGCAAACCAAGCATCAATGGTAGCTTAGCATAAAACACATATTTACTAATCGATTACACTTCACCGATTTGCTCAGCCCGATGTCACGGTTTCTAGTTCTCTTAGCTGTGACACCTTTGTATCTTTTCTTTTTCTTGACTCTTTCTCGTTCCTGCCCATCTTCCACGTTTCTATCCTGATTCCTCCTTCTCTTTGCTTCACCACAACCACGCAGCGCCTTATCACGTAGCCACGTTCTCCATTAAAATTTCTTGATTACCGGTTGTATATATTTCTGTCTTACATGATTCTTCAATCTTTTTTATTGTAGTTCAACTAAGGCCAGCGCAGGTCCACTAGTTTCCTCTGTTTACGCAAATAATAAAATGTATGAACATGCAATAAATAAATCTGATAAGTAGTTTTTGACTTACCATTTGGCTCTTATTTCAAGTTGGTCGATGATGTGCCATTGGCTTTAGAATTGTTACTATGCACCTTGTCTTGTTTTCTTTGGAGTGTGAACCTCTACAATAATATCTTTTTCTTTAGAGTGTGGAGGCGGCTTCGTGTTCTCCTGGCTCATTTGGTTCGGTACTACAAGATAACTCATTGTCAACAACGGCATAAACATGAAAATGTAAGAAATTAAAGCTAATATGGACACACACGTGATGTTGCCACATTTAGCCCTTTGCTTTAGGAGCTCAATTTGTTTGTGCATATATGAAGGCTACAGTTGTAGTACTTTGTGACTCTACGTGTATACATTATTAAAAATGAAGCTCCAATTTGCTTCCTTATAAAATCGACAAATTCATTTAAAACTAATTACCCGATGTTCCTTTCTACCTCCTCTCTCATGCTGCTACAAATGTGTTCAATGTGTTGGGAGGTGACCTAGATGTGGGCCGGGGTTGACTTATCATGCTTCCCTCCATGTAATCATCTACACAACTTGAAAAATCAAATTAATGCTTTGCGGGGAGGATCTACTACGTTCTTGCAGAGCATCACATACGAGGTGCATATGAAGAGACCAACCGCATGTCACATACCTTTTCCTGGCTGTACATACTACCCGTAATGCATAAGAATGAAAGCATTGCCAATAGTAACTAAATGGTAAATGTACAATCGAGGAAAAGCAGTAGCCAATCCAATTCAAATGTGCTCCATGTATGCGTATTTAGCGAGCGTATGGGTTTGTATGTACCCATCCAAATGTTGAAAGCCACAGAAAAAGATTATAAATGCGTTTATTATTAGATATATTAGATATATGTATTTGAATATTAGAGATAGTAGAAAAACTACTTGGAAAATTGTAATTGCATTAAATGTATCATAAGAGTCTACGACGTATCCAAAATCCCTGGGTAGAAGACCACATGTTATAAAAATGTCTTACACCTGAGGCGGGTTACCTACTTATCCTATTTTACTTGAAATACGTAAAAGTAACTCTGATAATATCTGACAGCAACATGCATCGTACACATTAATAATATGCATGTACTAACATGATGTTACACCAACCTAGAAAAACAAATGATCCAACCACATAATCTTCACTTCAACCTACATTTTAAAACCCAAATGTAATTAATATAATGCCTGATAATGCACAACTTCTAACTAATATTCATCTACAATCTTTTGAACTAATAAAGAAAGACATGAAAATCGATTATGCATGCTTACCTTTTCCAATCGACCCCAAATGCACGAAATTGCTAAAAGGCACCAAAAAGAAAATATATGGGTTTTACCTAGTTATATATGAAAAACTATCTAAAGCAATGCATCTTTGTGGGTTGATATCATTAAAACCTTATTGTGGTCTTCTTGTATGGTTTTATATGGTGTTTGATAAAGGTGGTTTTATAACATAGTCATGTCCTGTCCAGAATATCTTATCTTATCTTATCTTTATCTTTCATCCAGAATATTCATTTTGAGAATATTCAGTCATTATCGTAATAACCTACGTGAATATTCTTTTCCAGCAAAAGATCTTTTGTTACCAAAATTTGTTAGGCAGCTCATTTCAAGCTACATTTCACACATATCCATACCTCTATTCCACGGCATACCTTGTTTTGAACCATGTTTTCCACCAAAGTCGAATAAACCCAATTACTCTGCGAGGCCAAAGAAAAATATTGAAGGCCACCATGTTTGAAAAGTTGTTCAAATGAGGGATCTGCAGGGGAGAAAACTAGTTATGGCTATGGGCAAGACAAAATATAAGCTTGAAGCCATTTGTAGAGGTCGAATATGGTTGGAAGAATGCGAGCAAATCTATTGAAAGAATACAAAAGCGACCAAAAGGAGATGCGGAGCACTTTTTCTTTATGTGATTTCCTTAATCCATCCGTCCATCGTCTTGATTTCGTTCCGGATAACTAGGACCTTAGGATTGAACACAAATAGAATGCTCACGAAACCCACAGAGTACGTTGTTACATGAAACAAAAAGCATATACATAGGAATTGCGAGGAACAATAAAGAGTAGCGGTGAAGAACAAAGATGTAAGAACACTATGGATGGCATGGCTGGTAACGTGGGAAGAACGAAAAGATGTAAAAGAACTTGCTGGGACTACGGTTTAAGGGAGGTCCAACCCTCACCTCTGATACTTCGACACACCGAGGGTTATTTGCCATGGTGCACTGGCCCGGGGAGGGGTTAACCTCCTGCGTCTCCTTCTCCTTCTCCTTACTCAGCCCCTACTCCCTTCTCCTTCTCCTTCTCCCTTCCCCTTCTCCTTCTCCCTTCTCCTTCTCTTCCTGCTTCTCCTTCTCCTTCTCCTTCTCCTTCTCCTTCTCCTTCTCCTTCTCCTTAGTGTCCCTTGCTTTATTGTAGGGTTCATGGACGTTAAAACAATGTCATCTATATCACATACAAGTGTTAAGGATGTTAGCAAAACACCTCCTAAAAGCATTTTAAATGGGTACTGGAATTGTTCTTGTGAGTGTAGAGAAGATGAGCATTGAATAAAAGATGTAAACATTCTCTACAAGGGCTGCAAGGGCTTAGTAATGGCACATTTATGTTGAGAATTTTATGTCTTGAAGTAGTCATAACATCTTATTGGTCTCATTACGCACTTGGATTTACAGGTATGGCCAAAGTATATGCCAATACTTAGTGAGGCTTTTTCTTAGGTGACAAGTTAAATGATTGTTGATGCAAAGATAATGGCAGAAACACTCTGAAATGACGTACTATATCTTTTGCGTCTACAATAATATAAACAATTTGGAACAAAAACTACGTTATTGATTTGCATGTCTGATTATCCTTGTATTAGGTGCATTAGATAGTTAAATGTGGGCGATAACGATCAATTCATTCAATAGAAAAATAAAATTATCTCAGAATAATTTTTATCTTTCAAAGACCATTACAATATGACATTTTACTTCTTAATACATATTTAGACATGGATGATAGTAAATTGACATTGAAAATAAAAACCATGTTATAAACACCATGATTAATGTAGAAGTGTGTATCTTTGAAAACAAAAGTACAAAACCATATCTAAGCGGTTTGGTGCAATTAATTATACGGTGTTTTGTATGATCACTTATGAGTAACGAGCATGGATATACGTCACAGGTGATATGCAGAATAATTACTATGACAATTATTTCGATGTGAAAACCATGCTAGAAATCACCAACCATTTTGATGATAAGGAAGGAAGGAAGGAAGGAAGTTTATTTTATCCACGGGGAGGCGAGGCACATGAGCCAACCTGAAACAGGCAAAAAGCCAAAACCCCAGCACCAAAACAAACAATGTAGCATGGGGTGGAACCTTCTACAGGATGAAAAACCCCGCCAGGAGGAAAACCCTAACGATGACTCTCAAATACCATGCCCGAGAGAAGCCAATCCCATGGCCATCCTACTTGGATGTAAGCTCCAGTCCTTCATAGGTGATCACAGTAGCGATATAGCCCGGTGTGTCCAGGAAGCATCTAAGATGGGTGTGCTGCTTTACTTCCGGACATGGTATATAACAATTTGGAGAGAGCATGATGCTCATCCTCTATCCGTGCATCTCTGCTGCTTGCGACATATCCTCTCCTCCGAGAGGATCCGTCTCCGCCATTCACCCCAATGACATCTCAGGTCGAGGTAATGGGAACCCGTCATATGGCAATAGCTCTCCGTTTCTTCAGAGATGTGGCCGCTTTCAAAATCTAGATGGGGTCCATGCTCCATTTGGGATTAATCGGCGTGATAGTGCTCTATCTTAGGCTTTTCTGAAGTGGGGCATCCCGCATGCCGAGTGGCGACATAGCAGCATCAATTGCCATTAGCGCGCTCGAATACGCGATTACCACCATGCATTTATTATCCATAGACCACCTCCCCTGAAGCCATCCTTACCGGTGCTTTCGTGCCATACCCTCTTCGGTAGAGACCTGCTGCGTTCGCTGCTTGCGGCGCTTTTATTGAAGCTGACGTCTCATCCATCCCATCCACCTTATGGAAGCAAATTAAGATGCCTTGCCATAGCGATCTTTGTAAAGGCCGAGGCACCGTCTCATACAACAAGATAGAGGCGATAAAGAAACTATGAATAACCATGGTATTTAAATTGGTATAAGAAACCATGATATGAACTATTTTCCAACCTCAAGCAATGTGTGATAATGACATGAGCGTTTTGTCTTAAATTGGTGTTAAGGCTCATCTTCTGAGTAACGTCAATTTAATAAACCGTGTTATGTTATAAACCAACATGAATAATACTTGTTGATGTTAGAAACCATGTAATAAACTAATATCTAGGTTTAATACATCACGCTATAACAAAAACCCGATTATGAATAACCATGTACTAGGCTACTAGCTATGAAAACCACTATGTTATGTAGTTTTTATTTGGATTAAATTTTTTAGCATAAAAAAAGCTCATCTATAGTGGTTCTTGATGGTTTATTTATGGTGGTTAAACTTCAGATACCTATATGAATTCACATCCATGTCTGACACGAATGCCGTCAGGTTGTTCCTTGTGCTAGCAAGATGGGAGAGATACATAATGAAGCGTGGGATGTGCGAAGATGCCAATACCAGGGAGGAACCAAAACAACGCTGCGCCAATTTGTGGGGTGAAAAAATCCAGCATTTAACCTACGCAATGAAACCAAAGAAGGGGAGGAGGCTGCAAGTTGGGGCGAGGGTGATCTAAGAACTCCCTCAACTCCAAAATCTTTGTGTCCCCCACTCCTCAATTGCTCTCTTTTGAAGACCTTAAATTGGAGTTCGGAATCTAGGCGCCTCAACTTCGGATGCTTTTGCTTCCACTTCCCCCTTAAGCTTCATTAGATCCGTAGCTTGCTCTTTTTAGCAATTGCATCCCTCCACCTTCCATTTTATGTGCTCAAACTTCATAGCACTCTAGTCACTCATCCATGTCTTGTTGAAATGCACACCCAACTCGACATCGGATCAAGTAATTAGTCACCGACCTCATGGACTAGCTTAGAATATCACGCCCTTTCCCCTCCCTATGCTTCAAAGTCTCATATAGTTGTAAGTTACGCATCTCCTTACATATGCTTTCCTTCAAAGGGATCACGCTCTCAATATTCAAGCGTCAGTCCTCTTTTTTTGTAGAAAATATCATGGGACTTTAATGGCCCTTGGCATTGCTTTCGACTTAAGCATTTACAACTTCGGTCAAAACCTCGGATTCTTTGACCTTGCTTTAGGCTGTGTGGCTTTTTTCACATCATCCAATCCAACTGATTCACCTTTTTTTTATTAATAGCAAATGCTCGAGCAAAATACAGGGGAACATAGTGATTCTGTACATCTTTCCTACCAGTCTAAACTCATTTACCACTTGAAAGAATTGCTTTGGTCTTCCAACTTCACTGACTCATCCTTGTACCGTTACTTGTTGTAGGGTTCTTCGATCCCAAACCGTCACTAAAGAGTTGTACTGCACCAAATTTTTCCTTAGTTTTATATTAGCGGATCCTGCGAAAATCACGTGTCCTCATTTGGGTTTCTCCATTTTCTGACGGACTTCAGGACTTCAAATGTGTCCACGCTTTGGAAGCCACGGGAGATTTTCAGACGTCGAGGCGACACTCTTCTTTGGTGTCTTTGCCATTGTCTATACACGCAATGCAACAACAAATATCTTTTTAATTGTCCTAAAAGGTGCAACAATCACGAGCTTGCACACATGTAAACAAAAACCTAAAGTAATAAATTAAAAGCGAGAAAGAAGAAGAAGAGATTTTAACGTCCGCCACAAGGCGTCCTATCGGACATGTGACACTTCTTAACACGGATGGTCACGCCTTCACCACTTTACATTCTTTGAAGTGGGTCCTTCCCCACCAACTTTACATTGCATGGCCACTTTCTGCCGGCGTTGAACAGGTGACTTTGGGTATGGCGGTTTAACGCGTCTTACCACAAAGACAAAGAAAGAAAACTAGGGAAGAAACGATTGTACCTTTGATTTGTTGAGAATGAGCGGCGACCCGAGGAAGGCGTCTTTAATTAAGCTTGCAAAGAGATCGAGTCTTGGGATGTGGGGTAGCGGAGAGATCAAGGACAAAACAAGAGGAGGGAAGTGGAATTTTCCATTGCCTATTTTGATCCGAAAAAACCAAAATTCGGTAATTATTATACATTTCTAAAAATGTATATGTATTAAAATGACCCAATATTTTATCACCCTAACGTGCTTTTACCCTACATTCGTTTACATTCATATGGATGTGAACCTCTTGCCATGCATTTATAACAAGGCGGTCCAAGATCCTATATTTACAAGATAGGATCTTATCGCTAAAAGTTTGAATTGGCTGTCGTTAAGAAAAGAAAAAAATGGGCGAGTTCGATCTCATAATCTAAATACCATATGTTAGAATAAGATGATCATGGGTTGGGCTCGTTGGAAAGCTCATGCGAGAGATTTCATATTGGTATATGATTCAGCCACGATTTATTAAGTGAAATTATACGCTTTTTGCACTTTTAAATCCGGTTTTACCTACATGCTACCTTCCGGTTTGGCGTCAGTCACGTTTATCATATGATCGGTAACTCAATTTTAGATGATTTTTTTTTCTTTGGAAAGCCTATTCAAAAGGGCTTTCGAAGTCAAAGGGCTTTCAGTGATGTATAATATATGGCTATAGTTGGTTAAAGGTATATGAGTCAAAACAACATTTTACGGTTTTGATACAATAGGTTTTTGAAAGTTATGATGGGATGCGCAATTAAAGGTTGCTCCGGATTAGAGCAATTTTATATGTTTTTGCCCAAATTGATTTGATTGCATTAATACAACTTGTTTTTATCATGGCAAATCCAAGAAGATCTAGGTCCTTAGTTCAAAAGATCATAATCCGGTCTGAAAAAAGGTATTGAACATTTTTTTGGATTTTTAGGCAAAAGATAATTCTGCTTTGCTAAAATTTTTCCGAATCAACTTTTAGCACGACACTTTCTGATAATGGTGGGTGTTCTACCCACTAAACTATGATCCCGAGAGACCATTGTTGGACAAGGCTGATAGGCTAATATTGGAAAGATTTGTTAGTGGGGTTTTACGACTTGCATCTGATAGATACTTGGTTAGAACTATAAATAAAGGGGAACCACGGTAATGTGTGATATCGAAAAGCCTACTTAGCAACATGTGCTTCCCTAATTTGCCATCTAAATACCCGGTATCCTCCACAGGCCAACTATTTAACATTGAACAAGTAATACCGACATCAACTTAGACTTAGCAATACGTCCTATCCATCCGGCTTTTTCTCCCTCACCCCTCTTTTCTTTTGAACCTTCATTAAATCTTGTTGTTTCTTCCCTCACGCTCTGTTTTCCCCCTTTTCAATGGCTAATTTCCCGAAAATCCTAAAAATTCAAATATTCCTTAAAACCTAAGTGCCAACTCCCTCATTCGCTTCCTTAAGTTTATGCTCCTTCCTTAGGCTTGCTTTCCGTGGAGTCTCACAGCGTGGGGGCCCATTGTTAATGTAACATTGAGGTGCGCCGGAGGATGCCCTCTATCGGCAGCTCGCGGACGTACACATTGACCAGCTAGAAGAATGGCTAGGCGAGAGCCGCGGGGGGGGCTTCGGTTGATGCACCACATAATCGGCAACTCATATATCGCCGATGATGTTGACCTTAACGCGCTATACCCGAGGACATGCAGCATACGGGCCTTTGGACACTGCCTTGAATTCAGCGACGCGAGAGTTAGCAGCGAACAAAGTGCTGGCACGGTCCATCATCCGGCACCCGTGCTTCCATCATTCACTTCTTAGAGGCGGAGGTGATGGAGGTGGCTTTCGATTATAAGTATTTGGGCATTGGGTTTCTACTACCACACCGGGATGCATCCATCGGGTTCTGCGGATCCGCGCTGCGGTGAAGCCGTATCTGATACAAACAACGATCCACGAAAGGCATGCATGGGAATTACAGGCACGCTTGTTGGGAGCCTTGGTTGAGAGCGATCTCCTCCTCCCATGAAGCCGAGAGAAGTGGGGGCAGTTATATCTCCCTCACCACTTGGAGCGATCTAGGCGTGCACGAAGGCCTTCTTGGCGAGAGCAGGAGTGAAATCCATAGTCCCCATATCAAATCTTGCTCCGGGGAGACATGCTTCCTTCCATTCTGGGAGGGTTGCTTGTTGGAATGTCACATTATTACTTCCAGGAAGGTGGTGGCTATGGATGAAGCCCGGCTGCCCAACCTTGCTTTGGCGGCTTGATGGACGCCAGCGACTCAAAACTTCTTTGGAAAGACAAACAAACCCAGTGGTTCGCTATGGAATGTGGGGCACCGGATGTGGACCGATTACATACCTGCCGAAGGAGCAGCTGCCTTGGCGTACTTGGATGCTTACTTCATGGCCAAGCTTTGGGATCTTGAAGGCCACATCACATGTCAGGTAACCAAGTTATCGGCAGCCCGGTTAATCCCATGCTCACGAGGGCCCACCACCACTACTACACCCATCTACCCATGAAAAGCATGGTGATTGCTTCCATTGGGGTGCACACCACCTCGCATTGAGACATGGGAGATGGATTCCGGGGCGCATGAGGGCGGAATGCGTCAATCGCGTCCAACATGGCGCCATTGAGGATGAAAGTCATGCCCTCCAATTTTGTCCCGTCTGACATACTCCGGGGCTCGGTATGCTCAGATTAGTTGTCTTATCCGGGCCTTGCATGAGCCCTGCGAGAACCGGCCCTCAATGCGACTGTTGGGATCATACCTCCCGGGAGGTAATGGATGCCTTGGTTCGGTTATACCCCATTCAGGCATTAACCTCGGTTTGTGCGGCGATTATGGCATATAGCGTGCGTTAGGCATCCTTATTGCTACTAAGGTTTTCCCAGAAACCCTTGGTGGGGTTTTTAATCACGGTAGTAATGCGCTGTTTACTCTCTCGCCTTGGGTCCCATAGGCGGTTGGTCTCAGGTGGACGATAAAATCATATTCTATTCTATTCTATTCTTCAAACCAAAGAGGCGATCTTCTCGTCAATTAAACTCCTTTCCGCCGGATCCTCAATGTTTTAAAATTTGGGGACTTTCTTGTTTGAATCTCCTTCCATAGGCGTTCCTCATTGGGATAATCTCTCTAAGGATCGAGAGTTGACAATATTGCCCCAATCATTGATGCAAATGAATTCCTATTCCTTATGGTGATCGGGGCGGTTCAACAGTTCTTTACGATTGAGACCTCATCCAAAGAATTCTATAACTTACGGTGCGATTGACCCAATCTACGACTTTTTAAAGGTATTTCCATACCATTCCTACTCATCCATCGATTGATTTTTGGCAAACCTGAATCTCTATCGAGATGGGTAGGATTATCAAACTTTTTGCGAGAATTGATACCGGGCATTTCTATAACTTTCGACTAGGTATTAAAATGGTTAGAAGAATGGGTGGATCAAGGTTCAAGAGGGATCGAGTTATATGCTTTAATATCTTCTTGATGTTCTCATTTTTAGAATATGTGGGTTCTACATATAGTTTATTCAATCGTGTCCAAATTGGTTCTTGATGCACTTATTTAAATTCTTTTGACTTGAAAACTAATCTGGTGAGGCGTTGGTAAATGGCCCAGCAAACTTGCAAAAGCGTGTGTGAATGCCAAACCGCATTAAATGTTTTGCCTTGTTTCGATTGGTAGTAATATACATTTCAATAAATGCTACAATGGCTTTCAAAAAGCTTATTTTTGCATAATGTCGAGAAACCAATTTCTTTATTTCATTGAAATTAGTAAATAAAAACAACATATGGAAGGGAGTACCCAATTGTTGAAGGGATTAAACAATGGCGAGATTGATCATTCTTGGGGAATTACAGATTCATGAATGGCACTAGCGACAATATGATTTTACACTCTTGGTTAGGCATACGCCTCTATGTCAAACAAAACATAACTATGGTCTGGAATAATAAAAGAACTATCAATCTACGTTTCATTAGCGGAGATACAAACAAGCTGGTTGGACATCGCCCTCTATGTCGCCACAAAACACTAACTCTGATCCATGGAATAATAAAAGAACTATCAATTTTTTGTTTCATCACCTTGAGTACAACAAAACATGACGATGATTTTATGAAGATAAAATCAACAAAGTTTAAATATGAATAGCTCACTTGGAAATGAAATAGATGATTCAAAACATATACACACAATCACTAGTTATATTCTAGCTCCCTCAGTTGTGATAGGCTTTTTCAAAGGGAATTATAGGTTCTTCGTAGATCTCTAGATAATGCCTTTCTCATATCTACAAAAAAAAGAGCTGTAATAATGAGAAATATGTTTGACATCTCTAAGAAGTTCTTGTCTTTTCTTAAGACTTAGAATCTCGACAAAAGGCGATGGGCCTTGCTAAAAGCCTTACCAAGTCTCTCCTCCTCCAGGGTGTGCTTGTAACCTGCGTCTATAAATGACACTTAACCAAAATTTGGCAAATAGAAATCACAACCGCTTTCCGATGAAACAACTTTACTCCTTTAAAGATATCAATGGCTGACCTTTTGATACATTTGAATAGGGCCCATGGAATGTAGGAAGAAACCATCCAATCCATACACGGAAAAAAGGCGGAAAAAGCCAGCCAAGATTCTGGGGAAAGCCACCCAACATCTCTGCATTTTTGAAGCTACACACAATACCACGCCCGAAACACATGCGAAACCTCTAATTTTTTCGCCCCGTCAAAAGACATATTCTTGGCAAGGGAGGAGTGGGTGTTCCACAGTTTGGAATTTAGCGTTGCATGAGTTAAGCTGGTGCTTTGACCTTTATCTATAGCAAGGATCAAAATGCAACTCTAATTTAAGTAGGTTTTCTCTTCAATCATTCAAAATGCAAGATCTAATTCATAAAAAGGCTTATTCACAGCAATCTACATGGACGACCCTCTACCAAAAGCGGCAAAAAAATTCAAAAAAAAAAAAATGGTGAAAAGCGAACTTTGTATAAAACTCACCTTCAAATCTTGTTGAACTAGGCCTCGACAATGCGCACTGTTGTATAAGCGATTCGCGAAGCTATGTATACATGTCGGCATGTCACCGCCAGCTCCTCTAGAGCGGTGGAGCACATCGTCAGGCGGTATCCTAGCGGCCCGGAAGAATGTCGCTTGCTGGAGGAAGAAATCAACGACCATTTCCTGCACGATTAGCGGCGAGAATTGCTTGCATCGGAGGGAAGAAATGCGAGGCAATAGTGCGGATCACGTATTGCGGATAAAGAAATGGAAGCAAGATTTTTTCTTGCCGGAGGAAGAACATGGTCAGATATAAATGCATCATAAGTGCATCATAAATGTGTCGACACATAGAAATGCCCTACCACGTCGTGACGGGAGGGCTCATCAAATAGAATGCAATCCAAAACAAATAAGGCGTCAACCAAAAATGAGAATGCATTAGATATGGTGATAATAATGGGTTCGTTCCATAACATGTAATATTGCTCAATGACATTTCATATGATCATTCATCATATAAAGTATGGTTATAGTTTGTTTGTTTACAATACGTTTTTCAAAGGCCGTGGTTTTGGCTACAATACATTTTCAATGCCCCGAAGGGTCAAAAGATTTCCACACAACACAAACCATTAGCCCTTATACATAATTAAAACCCCCACCTCCCACCCCAAAAAAAAAAAAAAAAAAAGCAAACCACTTTTGTTTGGGTGCGTGTTCCATACAGGGGTGTCCTTGGCGGTGAGTTGTTAGATAGGCATATTCAAATTATACTTTGTATCATGAAAATAGATTAAAGAATGGAATTAGTTGAAGCATGCTGCCCTATTGGTCTACTAAATGACCCGATCATTTACTTCTTTTTCTGGTATATATAGTTGTATATATTTGAAGTGCAACTATTTGCTTTTAGATATATATATAAATTATACCCTTTCCTACCTATATGAACTAGTGGGTCCATTATCCTTCTCATCGCTTAGTCTACAACGTTATAGGTGAGCTCACAAAACTCCAAGAGACTTGATGAAGAACCTTCAAAATGTATGATGAAGCTTGGTTATATATAAATATCTTTAGATAAAGCGATCAAAATTATTGGTACTCATTAAGTCAATATGGGCGGGTCATGTTAATATTAAGGAGCATAAGTCATTTTGTGGCTTCTTTTATGTTTTGTTATCAGAAACCTTGCCTCACACAACCACCAATGTTGTGACATAGAACCAAACTATTTTGTAAGTTCGTGTAACCATCTTGGTCTCATCTAACAATGCAATAAAATAAAATAAACGAGCCTATAAATGTGGCATCTAAAGGAGACTAAAGCTCAAACAACAATGGACTCTATGAAGACCCTTGTTGCTCTCCTTTTCTTTTGCCCCTCAGTCTAGCCACCTACAAGCCTCTCTTGGTTCTACTTTCATCCGATGGATTTTTGGTATGGATACCAAGGGAAGGTCTCCCACAGAACATATAGATAGAATCAAGGCCGCAGGTACGAGAGGCTACCAGGGGGCTAATTCGATTTTCCAACCATGACCTTTCCCAATCATCGGTCCATTGCAAGCTGGACTTTATCCCTCATGGCATGGGATAGTTGTTTAATGCATTTCCAGATCTTTGAAGGTAATGCTTCGAGAGCAAGATCTAGATCCCAAATATGGTGGTTAGGAGAACCAATATAATAAACAGTTGTCAATCATGGTCTAAAAGGAGCCACTATCTCTTTGGCCTGGTTCTCAAGATTCAAAAAATGGTTGAGACCTGCCCATCCCAATATATTATCGCATTTAATGATTCATGCCTTCCGAACAACGTGTAGATTATCCCATTGACTCTTATTGACTTGCCACTCTCAGATAGGCGATTTTGTTGCTCTTCATTTTAAGGCAAGCAAAGCGGGGACATCAAAAGAAAATTTTCTTTGATCTTGAAACTCTCTCTAGTGTTGCATATGTTGATCCAGCCATTGGGCGCCTTTTGGGATGGTCTTGAAATAGAAATTTGGTTGAATACACACTACCCTCATTGTGGTTGGTGATCATGGAATGGTGGCTCTGATGACTCAAAAAACTTTATTTAGGAATTTAGCTCCTTGGGGGATAAATATTACTTCAGATTGGGTTGATCACAAGAGTCCTCTTCTCACCATCAGACCCCCGTCTAGCTTCAATATCAAGGATGTCTTTGCTAGTATGACATCTGCACTTGATAGTGGACATGTCAAAATGGGGCCCATCTGAAAGTTTACTTGAAGGAAGACATCCCCCAAAGGTTGTACTTTTCTAATAATGATAGAATTGCTCAATTGTTGGAATAGCTGAAAAGTTACACGGTGGAACTGATAGGAATGATGCCAAAGGCTATTCTAGGGACACATGGGTATGACAATGCATATTCTTCTATGTGGGGTATATTTATAAGCTCAAGGCCTCGATTCAAAAAAAGAACACCAAGGTGGATTCCTTTATGAATGTTGAAATTTACAATCTTATGACATCTATCCTCAGGATCAAGGTGCCCCCAATAATGGGACTGTGGAAAACTGTCCAGTCTATCCTCCTCTAGTTTTTCCTAGTCCATGAGGAAGCAATGGCTTTAGTATGATATTGATGTTTTATTCTACATATATATTTGCAATGTTTTGTATTCTTTACTCTAAAATGAAGCATAAAAAATGCAAGATGGAATATTTGATTAATTTCTCAGAGCAACATTTCGTTCTAAACTTGCATACTCAATATGTTAATTGTTTGGAATCAATGTGGTGTTTGTTCCACGAAAGACCTTTGCCATTAACATTTTTATAAAAGGTAAAGAAGTTTCAGCCTACATCATGTCATTTTCTATTACTGCCACAAGCATAAGATGTTTAAACAAACCATCACCTTCGCCTTCGTACTTAATAGACAATTAATGTAAGTAAGCTTGGTGGATGAAGCAACAATTATTAATGCCATCTTGTGGGGAATTGCATTTTTGGATGGCATTTTGGATGTCGTTCGGCACCACAAGAGGAACCATGCAACCGTAGTAGCGTGGAGTGGGTCTCATGTACAAATACAAGTTGGGGAGGCATTTCTGCCGAACATAGAGAGTCCCTCCCCTCCCTTCCCAGGGGCCGAGATAAATTTCATGTCATCAATCCCGGGGAAAAATGTATAATAAGTTGAGGGAACATGTTTAAGACTTAAGGGAAGAAAAAAATACGATTGATATGAGACTATATGTAAATCTCAATTTCGTTTAATGAATGAGAGAATAGAATGAGAATGAGAATGAGAATGAGAATGAGAATGAGAATGAGAATGAGAATTCGTTTAATGTGATCACGTAACTCATTCATGATTGCTAAGAAACTTCTTTCTAGATATATAGTGGTAGTAACCCGATTATCACCATGCTCTAACTATCACCATGTCTCCAACTATCATCATGCTTTCGGTGAGTCTTAGGAATACGTGGTGGTGAAATGGCTGAAGTACAAAGAAGATGTCCTCTTAGATGGAGTCCGCGAGGCTTCTGCTTTGCAACAACTGAATTTAAAAGAAGATGATCTGTCACATCCATCACCTGGGGTACAAAGAAGCGATCTTTTTTGATTAGGGGCACATTTCTTGAGAAGATGTGCAAGCTCTAATAAGAATGTTGAAAGATTTGTAAGCCTATACCACACCAAAAATGCATTTGAAACCACCATCTGTGAGGTTACCAAGATTTGCAAGCCCATATGAGAAACAAAGCATCGGTTCTCATTTAGCGGCGAAGAGAGATCGTCTCGCCATTAACAACCCAGGCCACCCAACTTCCATTTGCATTGGAGAAAGTCATTTGGCAAAACAACAACGATGTTTGTTGATAATCTGGTCCAACTTCTATTTTGTATATGGCTCACCTATTTTATCCTTTATTTATGGCGAGAATGAAAAGAATTCAATGTATTAGAAAGCACATTATTTAGCAAACTTGTAAACATATGATCTAATGTTAAGGTTAAATCCATTTAAAGCATTAATTTATATGTGTGCTAAGTCTATAGAATTAAAGGTAATGATACACATCGACCATTCAATTGAGCTTTTGTGTATATTTGGCTTGAGCCATAAGAATTAAAACACCAGCATTGACAAAATGGTTAGGCGATAAAGAGATTATCAATCTGTAATGATGAGGCATAAAACTGAGCTAAACTAAGGAATTCTTGATCCCCGATAGTGATTACTTCAGGAATCTGATGCAATGCGTTTACCTTCAAGATCGGAGGGAATCTCAAAGTGCCATAGACTTGCAAGTTCAAGGTTTTAAAGCTACTTCATGATCAGTCTGAGACTATTCATTCCTAGGGGAGGATGACAACCCGTCTATGGCGGTGTCTATTGTAAGATGGACACAATTGATACGATTAATGCATGCTTGTTCCTACATGACTCTAATGGCCAACTAGTTATGGTGCCGTGGTTATTTGGAAGTATGGAGATATGTATATAAAAGTTTTTATAACCATTTAGGAATTATTAGATGGAGAATAGAACTGATTTGAAAACTTTAGGGATGGGAGGAGGTTGAATTCTGGTAGGATAGTGCAAATAACTATTTACAACGTGACATACATTGTATTTTCTTAAACTAGATCCTGGTTGCATACTTTTATATTTAGAAAGAATGCGGCTTTGTTGACATGGGCACTAAGTTGCTTGTCTTGTGTATGAAAAGAGTAGGATGGGTTGTGTTTGTGCTATTAACTCCGTGCTATTGCTCAAAGGGAAGAATTGGGTTCTTTGCTTTATTCTTCAACGGAAGCTTCCGTTTAGCTCGTAGATCCTAAAATAGGAGATCATGGAACACCCTATTTCCAATATTGATAGAAAAAAAAATAATAAGTGAAAAGATAGAAAGATTGTTTGGAATCTAAAAGCTTTATTAATCTTAAAGAATCTAAAATCTTCATAGGAATTAAGAGAACTTTAAAAATCTGAGGTGTCTTTATAAAATCTTATGAAATATAAGAATCTTGAGTGAATCTTGGAAACCCGTGAAATCATTAAAGAATCTTGAGATATCTAAAGTCTTGTGGTAATCTAGGAGATATTCATTGAATTCACCGAATTAAAATGGACTTTGACTTTTAACATATAGCATGACTTTTTATGATATACTTTCTGGTAAGGCTCTGCCTTTGACCTTGACTTCATTAGCTTTAGCCTAAAACACCTCTTCTAAGTTTTCAAATTGCCTTGACTTTTGAGTTGACATTATTGACTTTGATTGATGTGTTGATGTATGTTCCAAAGGATTGAAGTCATTCTATCTTATTACATTTGGATTTGAACCATTTTAAAACTTATTGGACATGTTTAATGCACAAGGCAAAATCTTTGGAGCCAATTGGTGCTAAATTAGGTTTAAATAATTTTGTTTGACTTGAAACTTGACAATCAATCTTGTTAATTTGGGATTTTTAGGTATGGTGGAAAACATTTTTGGAATTTTTTTTACCAGTTTCCTAAGATTTTAAGGTTTATGGAGGTAATAATTTTGAAGGTTTTGTTGTTTCATGAATCAAGTGTCTAAGTGGTTGGAAGATGGTGAGCTTAGGAAGTAGCTTTGGGTTTGTTGATCTACTTCATGATGACTACATTAAAAGGATCTATGAAACTATGAGTTTGGAATAGTAATATCTAAAATGGGAAGTTAAATTCTTGAGCTCCATTATTTGTTGAGTAGAGATTACTTGTAAGTATAAGAGATATGTTACTTTCAAGTTAAGTTGTGATATTATATTGAGATGCGTACTACTCATGTAATGGAGACTTAATATTCCATTTACATGTTAAATAGCTTGTGTTCAATTCTTTACCTAGTTATGTGTCTTTATAGTACAATGGTTGTTGGGTATATTTTAATAAGTATTGGGTGAGATAGATTGCATTTGTGTAGGATCAGATGCTTGCATATGCTCAAAAACATGCTTGCATAGAGTGCTCAAGTTCTCTAATTTGCAAAGATAGATTTGTAGGTGATTATTACATGAACATGGAAAGGGTATGGTGACAACTTTCTAGAAGTGGAATAAACTTTGTAGAGTGGAAATGACTGGGGATTGCAGCTTGAAGTTCTTATTTTAGGTTGAAACTTTTGCATGTTGGGAAAAAAGTGGTAGCAAAATAGAGTTTAT
>JAJEKV010001009.1:0-47820 GCA_021234155.1 Isoetes taiwanensis | reverse complement strand
CATTGTAGATTATTGCTAAATATGGTGAATATGATTTCATCTTCTTGATTGCAGCCAGTTTAGAATAAATAAAAAAGGCATGCCAATACTATAGCTCTTGGAAGAAGTACTGCATTAGCATGCATCCCAATTATTGGAGTTGCATTATGATGCTGGAAATTATTGAATAATTTCGCAAAAATAATCACATTGTGAAGTGAATTTTTTTTTTTATAAAGGCTCATGCTATGGTCTTCAGTATTTTGCTGGATCAACACCTCCATTTGTGGGCCTGAAATATAAAGGAGAAGTCAATTACAATCGATCATCCAAAATTAGCAAAGATAGATATTTCTAGTCTTAAAGACACCTTGGAGGCATCATAGATACCCTATTGTCTCCAGTTAAGATTGCGATCATGATTATACACAGTGGAAGGCCACGGGTAAAGAGTTTACAACCTATAATAATGTAAATGAAAATATCAGCATAGTCCTATATTACAATGTCAAAACTCAACTGATCCCCAATAGAAGAAGATCATACCAGTTCATATGCACACTCATCATGATGTTTGTATCTCCATTTCCTTACTTCAAAATGTGCAAATCTGGTCCAGATTCAAAGAGTGGTTCTGTGGATTCTAAAATAATATATGTAGCAAAGATGAGCTTTGATGCTTATCAACTAGAGCAGCATTGAATAGTTGATGACCATGTCTGTACAAATGTTGGCTCAGTGCCACAAATATAGCAAAGGAAAAGTATGGATTGCTTGTTTGTATGTACTAATAACACCATGCCTGACTGATGATTAAATCATTATATGCTAGAACTCCCTCAACAGTTTCAAACGTGGATGCACATGCTCATTGACATTCAACAAGTTCATCTATCAGAATGAGAATGGGTCCCAATCTATGCGAAAACAACCAAAAACATAAGAAGCTTCAACTTGAAACAAATATGTAGATAAGGAATATGACCTTGCACAAGGTGAGAGATATAAGCGAGATTTACTTGATGCGGTCTTATAAATTTTGCCATCTTGCAATGCACAACTTTAGAAGTGAATCATAAAGATGTCCTCTCTAGCAATGAACAAGTATAAAGCTACTATGAACATTATACCACAGCATTTAGTATCATGCGCTATAGTCACTTTCATACAATCCACATGCAAATTATGAAACATGGATACCAGCTGGGTTTTCTACATTCATTTGTTTTCAATATTATCTGCAGTGTGATTTAAAAGTTAGAAGGTTCTGAATGATGCTATACAAGTAGAATAGAAGAATGAATTTCAAGTTTTGTGCTTGTTCCTTGATTCTTAATCCTGCGAAGCAAAAGAAAGGCATCACCAATGCATTGTGCATCTAGTTATTGAGCAATCATAGGATGATTATTGTGTTGAATTGTGTCAATAAGCATGGGTTCTTATGATCATTTCTTTACACAAACCACCTGATAATGCTTACCCCAATAATCTTTTCTTTAGGTTGTAGTAGAAGTCATTTCATCTGTTGCTTGGATCTTCACAACCCTCTCGTAAGTTCGGACCTACAAGAGTCAACCTTTTAAAGAACCATCGAAAGAACTGCATCTTGCATTAAATCTAGCAGTAACATCATTGTCTGGGCATAGCCCAGAGCCATTCTATCCCTTTGCTATGCACTAGGAGCAATATATCTACCAATAGATTCATGATAAACCCCTTAGATAGACCAAGCCATCATAAAAGGATTGATAGTTTTCCAACTAAAGACATAAATAAACACAATGACAATCAGACATATAGCAACCATTATAATAGATGTGCTTTTAAAACAATGTGCACCCAGACATTTCTGATCCATCCTTTCTTCAAAATAGCCATCTAGTCACAGAGCAAACATGCAAAACTCTAAAAGAGATAACGTTGAGGAGAATTAATGGAAGGTATAAAAAAACTTTTATGCTTGATACCTTGTATGTCCTTCACAAAGTCAGAGGAAAGATCTCATTTGCTTCAGAACATGTGTTATAGAGAAAAGATGAATTTTATAGCTCTATGGAACCTTTCTTCCAATGCCGTTATCTTGCCAGAATACATCTGTGATTGGACACGCAACCTTGCAAAGACAAATAATGACATTTGGTAAAAAGTCAGCACTAATTCTCTGCCTCGTCATACTCATTATCCATTAAAAACGAAATTTCTAACAAAAAACAATTATAACAATCCCACCAAAAGTAGGAATTATAACTTTTTAAATAAAGAGTTTTAAAGGAAAACATATACATTTCTGCTGCTGTATAACGGTAATTTTGCAAGTCTCATTTCTCAGTTTGTTAGCCACAATATATAGAAAGGTGCATGCATGAATTAAGTTTTTAGTTTAGCATTTAATTTACTTTTCAACAATTGTGAAATCAATTTCAACTAGGTTTCATAATCCTTGATGGCAAATCGCCATTACTATGTTTGAGTCGGTGCATTATTGCACTTGATTTGAATATTTTCCAAGAGCCATATGAATAGAGATTCGAAAAATAAATTTGTGAAC
The DNA here is from genome assembly GCA_021234155.1 of Isoetes taiwanensis. NCBI lineage: Eukaryota > Viridiplantae > Streptophyta > Lycopodiopsida > Isoetales > Isoetaceae > Isoetes > Isoetes taiwanensis. The sequence goes on along the minus strand of JAJEKV010001009.1, from coordinate 45,293 downwards.
AATGCCGCACGACCTAGAAAGCATGCTAGATTAAAGAATGGTAGAAGGACAAGGGAACTAAGTGGGATGCTTGTTGTAGATGGAAAGGACATAGATAAGTTGTATTCTATGAAGAATGTGCCAAAACTAGAAGGCTTACTTGTAAGTGGTTTGTGATAGGCCTTGGAAGTCCAGATGGCATGCAACACTGCCTGGACACTATCCCGTGGCATTTGCTATTGTCTGTAAGAAGCATAATTGTAGTGTGTAGGAGCCTTGAAAGCATGCATGCTTCAAATCTATGACATCCTATTCTTGCAGACATGAGACATTAGATTAGGTAAGTGGAAGATGGAGAAGCATTAGAGCCTGAATGACTAATTATGGCCCATCATTATAGCTCATTTTTATTGCTTTTAACTTGTATTACGTCCAAATGTCTCCAGTATGCGAGTTATCCAATTTGACAATTATTAAAACATGCCCAATTGCATGCATCACAAACAACAGTAACTAAAATTGCCATTGGACTTAACTTACGATGACTGAATGGAATTCATTAATAGATTAAGGACTAAATGACCTAAATAACAAGCCTGAATCTCTTCTACCAAGTTAGCCAATTTTAGCTAGCAACAGTCTTGACATGCAGATACTAGTAACAATTTGTATTAAACTCTGTTATAGAACAAAGATCTAACTATAATGCCAATATGTATATGTCTTTCTTCGTAACAAACAATAGTTTCTTAAATAAGGAGCATGAATTTATTTACTTCTCTCACTAAACTCCTCGGTTTCATTACTCCAATTGTTCCTATTCCTTAACCTTGAATATAAGCTCACAGAGCTGCGGCTGCATATGTCCCCTCATTAAAAAACGGGTGTAGTTTTCAAGTGGGCCCAGCTTTCTCTTTCTATTGCAATAAGTATTAGATCGTAGGGCTGCTAGAGACAAGCAACCTATATAAGAGATTGGATTCCACCACAGAGTAAAGTACATAATGGAGGCCGATTCTTCGGCTCGGTTTGCCTAGTTGCTTCTCCATCTAGCTTGCAATCTTCCTTGTTTGATCCCCTCGAGCGACGTTGTTGCTTCTATAGTGCTATACTGTCTTCTTGTCCTGCGGTACCTTTCAGTGGTACTTGACCGCACTCAACAATTTTGAACTTCATGTTGCCTCTATGGATGCCGCGGAAGTAGTCGATTGCTAGCACTTCTCCAGCTTTTGGTTTCTGGTCGTTTATCCCTCTCCTTGGTGAATAAAACATCATGGCTCTCCTTCCTGATGGCCATTATGTCGGGATGATGGATCCTTATGTTGGCGTAGCTTGACCCTTGAGTTGAAAAAGTTTCTGCCCTAAATCTACTTTTGTTCTTAAATAGCCTGGCTATTGTCTTGACTCTCTTTTTGCTGAAGGTGGTTCGATTGCTATCCTTGTTATTAAGGTGTCGAATGCTTCTATCTTGCGCGTTGAGGTCCTACATGTTGGAGATACAATTGGCCTCTTCTCTTCTAAGTACTGGTAGGAATACCTGACGAAGCCATCACCTAGTTGTTGAATGAGTGATGTAGTCAGCCAGTCTTTGGATGCATTCGAAGCTCTGAGATGGCAATCAGCAGGTAAATAGTGTAATTTCTTCGCAAATTAAATTTTTGAGCGTGACTCCTGTTGCTTGGACTTTGTTTAGTTGCGAGATGCTTCCCCGTGCTTAGAAATGTGGTCGTCCCCATTGCATCTATCACAGCTCTTTTTGGTCGTCTTTGAGTGATCTGTACCTGCTAACTGGATCATCTCCTCCATCCTTTGGGTCCGTCCACTTGAGTCTCGCACTACCCAGTTGAAGTAGTAATGTCGTCCTTCGTTTGGTTTCCCAGGTGTTTCTGGACCTGGAACTCTTGTCCTCCTTGATCTTGCCCTGATACTGATATAGGCCTTCAAGTCAGAGATATGCCTCCTCTGATATGTGTCTCCTATCCATCATAATCTCCTGTTTTCAAACCGATGAAGTCATAAAAGTCTTCCTACTTGTGCAAGGGAGCTGGAAGCTTGTCCTGGTCAGTCTTGGGTGCTTTGTAGTTGTCTAGCTTATTTTCTATGCGCTGTTGTATCATTATGATTCTCCTCGCGACGGAAGATTATGCTTTCGCATAGGTCGTGATGTTAATACATGCTTCCCCGCGTTGCATTCTTCCTTTTGAAACTCGTGTGCGTCAAGTCGGTGAAGGGGTCCAGATCCTCGTTCTGATGTGGGCTTGTGGATGTGGTAGCCAGGAGCTTGATAGTCCAGAAGATTCTTGATGCCATTGATTACCCCGTATTCTTCCATTCGATGAAGATTGATGATAGGCCGGTGGTGACCTGCACTACTCGTTTTGTTGGTAGAGGTATTTGCCGTTGTGCTTCCCTCTCTCAGGTCTGCCTTTCCAGTCTCCTCTCTTTGTTTGTCAGTACGTCACTGGGGTCTTCAATGTCTTCAAGAAGTTGTGCCTCTTTCTCTTCTGTGGGTCTGGCCTCGTACTCAGAAAGCAAATGCTCATATATTCTAGAGTTTAAGGGCTCATGTCAATGGCTGGTTGAAAGGGTCACCTACAACATTCTGGGCTCTCTAAGCAAGGGATATGGCTCGAGCAGTGTTAGTAGAGACATATCTATAGCCTTCAAGTCTATGGACATTAGGACATATGGTCTGGCATGAATTGAGCTTTGTTTTACCAAGCCTTCGTGATGTTTGGGACATACTCTAAGATCCCAGCAAAGGTTGGTTTTGGGAGATCCAATACATGGAGTGACTTGAGGAGCTCTAGACTCTAGCTCCTTTCTAGATATCCTCGCAATATGGAGTGTCAATGTGGCAGCTAAGTCAAACTGTATTGACATGACAACAAATTAGGTAAGGTTTACGCCTTTGGCATGAGCAGAGTTGGCGTACCAATACTTGAGCTTGGGTTGCTATGCTGAGGTCCTAATGAAGTATGCTTTATAAACAAACTCTAGTTTTGAAACTTTTAGGGTTTGAGTAATTTGGGTCATTTCGAGGTGAACTATAGATTTCTAGCCTAATTTGAGGTCATAAATGAGTTCTAGACTACCTAATGGTCTTATTGCAATAAATTTTAGGTGATTGGGGGTGGGGGAGAAGGTGGAGGAGGAGATGGCAGTGGTGGTGATGGTGGAGGCGGAGAAGGTGGCGGTGGGGGTGGTGGCGATGGAGGAGGTGGGGATGGAGGTGGAGGAGACGGTTTTGGGGGAGGGTTGGAGGTGGCGGTGGGGATGGAGGTGGAGGTGAAGGGGGCGGAGGAGGCCGTGGAGGCCGTGGTGATGGAGGTGGAGGCGGACAAAACTTGTAATGCAAAAATTTGTTGCAAAGGATCGGGAGAGTTGCCTGTGAAGGATGAATGAGGAACACAATAACAATAAATAACAATAACAATAACAATAACAATAACAATAACAATTGAGCTTCGTAAAATGGGAGAGTCTTGGTTTTGAAGAAAAAAGGACAAGGAATGGGAGAGTGTTGGTTTTGATTTTGAGCCTCAAATATATGTTCCTTTATGTAGAATCTAACTGTAGAGACATGGTCGAGAAACTCATTCAAGAGTTTACTATTTAGACTCAAATGAATAATGCATGTGTAGACATCCTTTCAATAGTTATAACATAATAATATCAATATATATGTATGTATTATTGTTAACCCCATCAGAACTAACAATAAAAAGCCCAGGAATGTGCTACTGATCACATTCTGGAAAGCACGAAAATACTAACATATATAAAGTCCAAGATTGTTTCTTATGTTGCTACTCACGTTCTGGAGTAAACAACAAGAAACATCTAATATTTAGCTAGAGACATTGGCCACAATTAGCCTGTAATTGTGCGACAACAGCTTGCACAGTTGCATCCGGATCATTTTTGCAATTGCATGTTGCTCCAAAATTTGGATTTTTGGAATTGCTTTGTCCACAACAATTAGTTTTAAATGGAACACACGATGAACTAAGAGCAGTGGCATCTGCAACACATGCTGGGTTGGAGGATGGAGGTGTAGGGGGTGGAGGTGAAGGGGGTGGAGGAGATGGGGGTGGCGGAGGTGAAGGGGGGTGGGGAGAGGGTGGAGGTGGAGGTGGAGGAGGAGAGGGTGGTGGGGGGGGATGGAGGAGGTGGAGGAGATGGTGGTGGAGGTGAAGGAGGCGGGGGAGGAGAAGGTGGCGGAGGAGATGGAGGTGGTGGTGATGGTGGCGGTGGAGATGGAGGTGGTGGTGGTGGTGGAGAGGGTGGCGGCGAGGCGGAGGTGGTGGGGGGGTGGAGATGGTGGTGGAGGTGAAGGGGGTGGGGGATCAGAAGGTGGAGGAGGAGATGGCGGTGGTGGGGATGGAGGTGGTGGTGATGGTGGAGGCGGAGAAGGTGGCGGTGGTGGCGATGGAGGAGGTGGGGATGGAGGTGGTGGTGATGGTGGAGGCGGAGAAGGTGGCGGTGGTGGCGATGGAGGAGGTGGGGATGGAGGTGGAGGAGACGGTGGGGGGGGAGAGGGTGGAGGTGGCCGTGGGGATGGAGGTGGAGGTGAAGGGGGCGGAGGAGGCCGTGGTGATGGAGGTGGAGGCGGACAAAACTTGTACTTCAAAAATTTGTTGCAAAGGATAGAGTGAGTTGCCTGCGAAGGATGAATGAGGAACACAAAAAGCACAGCAATGCAAAAGGCCTTCTCCATTGCGGAGCCTTACAATGGCGTTAGGTTTCCTGAATTATATAGGAGGGGGTGCTAGTAAGGGTCAAGATTGGGCACTGTAAAAGTCCCACAACTTCCCACAACTTTAGCAGTTCCATTTGACCCGTTGGCCAAGGGTGTGAATTATTGAGTGAATAATGGCATCTTAGGAGTTTTAACGTCGTCTGGAATCCATGAGTTCCTTGACTTGGTGTACCTTTTTTCTTGCATACCACTTTAGTTAGCTTACCTAAGAAGAATGTAGAATTGGACGCCATTCTTCTTTTGAAATATAGTTTTAGTAGTGGGCTGGTATCTTTAGAGCATTTTTTTTTCCTTCCAAATAATTATGCCAGCAAAAAAAAAAAAGAGTTCTTGCATGGCCGTTTTATTCTGTTTGGTGAACGATGTAAATTTGAGGGAAGTGGGCTAAAATTTGCAAAATCCGGCAATCTGTAACGTAACTGGCTTTGCAGGTCACGATTTGATCACCAAACTTCTGTGACGCCACTTCTAACATAAGATTTGTTGCTGTAATACATTTACGATTTATAATTTACTGTAGAATTCAATCAGTCGTTTTTGCTATGGTTTCCAATGATGGTCAGCCAAAAGGTGGAGTTATTATCCATTTATATGGCCTCCATATCAAGCTGTATCATTCAATATCCATTAATTGCCTGCTTGCATTAGAATTTCGAAATGTTGTTGTACTATTTGAGTTTGAGATAACAGAAACAGATACAGCCTTCGTGTATTCATCTCTAAACGTGCTGTCTATATAAGACCCAAACTCTGAAAGTGTGGATTTAGAAGCAACTACTAAGCAGGATTTACAAACACAAAGGGCCAGAAAACTGTTGCAGCCAGAAGCTTCTAGCCGAACCGTTAGCATTATTATTTTCAGTCTTTATGGCGCTCTATAAAAAATCTTCTTAGCATGGTGAATTAATAGTTTTTTTCATGGGCTTACGGTCCTATTAAACTATCGTAGAGCAATTTTTATTTTTGTTGAGATATCGCAAGTTTACTAAGTATCATGCCTTAAGGTCATCACTGAGGGAGTTTTCCCTTGGGGAAAGTTGAACATTAGTTAATTAAATTGGGATTTTAGGACAACTTTTATATTGCATGTTTTTAGTAACATCAAATTCACACCTTATGTCGAAAGTATAAAAAAAATTAATATCATAGAAAAAATAATAATAGGTACTTCCATTCCTCAGCTTATTACCCAAATAGCCGCGCAAATTCAAAGCAACTGAAGAAGATATCCTGTCAATAATGGCCTTGAATTTGATGCTTAAACGTGTAAGCTCAAAATATTTGATTGAAAAATAAATTAAAAACATGCACTGAATAAATATGATAGGAATTATAGAAAATCTACAAGCTAATTTTGGGAGATTGTATAATATAATATTTATCTAAACCTCTATTATAATGTTGTTCTAAAATAAAATTCCATCAACTGCCATACAAAAAAAAATTCAGAAACATATAGGATATAAGATAGAAACATAAGATATAGGATACGCAATATGATACGGTTTAGCCTATGCCTGAAGTTCTAAAACTTAATTGTATAAGAAATTTATTGCGGCAGCCAAGGCCGCCGTGAACATTTCTTTAGTCAAAATCTATGCAGCTGGACGCATTATTGATATTCAACATTTGACAATGCAACGTCTGGTCAAATCAATTACAGAAACATCTTGCGGCGTCAAGTGATATGACATACTCTACTATTATTTAGAACTAGAAATTTGTCGGAGAGAAAAAAGAATATGTGCAACCATGGAACAATATCATAATCAGGTCGCATATTCTGCCGGTGGTGCATTCTCATGCGGCCACGTCAATTGAGCCAACAACAGAGAATTCAAGTTGGGTCCATTGATTCTGCATCACCGGCCGCACAGGTGAGAAATCAGACGAAAATCTCTCAATTCTTGGGAAGACTCTTATAGCAAATAAACAATAACATTTGGAAGTGAAGTGACTTTCTTATTGAACGTTCAAAAAAACAAGGTACAATAATATAGTAGTATAATTGATAGTTTACAAAATATAAAACCAAACAAGCCCCGGAACTAGACAATCACCGAGGGTTTCAATAAGAAAAGAGAGAAGCCACAATGATACTCGAAGTCAGAGATTTATCAACTAGAGTAAAAACCCCGCCCTTTCGGGTTTTCGTGGAAAACCATGGAGATAAATAACGGACGGAGCAAAATAAGTGCGTCAATCCAATGACCATGATAGCTTCATAGAATGAAGAAGAAAAAATGATGAACAAGTTCGTCCATAATCATAAAGCAATGACCCCAATTCGAATGCGGCTTGAATTAGATCATCATAGCTTGATAAGACGAAGAAGCTGTGTCCCAACTCAAATGCGGTTTGAATTAGATCGAAAAGAACAAAACACTTTAAAATAAACCCATTAAGGAACCGTTAGTCATGTCAAAATCAACAAATGAGCATATACAAGAATATATCGAGCTCAATATGAAGCAAGAGAAAAGCAAACCGCCCATATAAAATGATTATAAGCCAATGGACAAATGACCAGCTTGATAGAGTGAAGAAGCAAGAGGAAATGATGAAAATTTGAGTCCAAATCGAATGCGGCTTGAAGTAGATCTAAAAGAATAAAAAACTTAAAAATAAAACACGATAAGGAACCATTATTTATGTCAAAATCAACAAACAAGCATATACAAGAAATAAGCAAGCCGCCAATACAAAATGAGCAGAAGCCAAAGGACAGGGAAGAACATCTGCCTAGCCAGGAATAACATCTACAAACTAGGGCAGGGAAGAACATCGATCCAAACAACACAACGAAGCAAATGGGGCGGGGAAGAATATCTGCCTGGACGAAAAGCAAATGCAACTAAGGCAGGGAAGAACATTCACCCATAAACTACAAAAGGAGAAAAAGTAAACGATTAGTGTGAGAAGAAATGCCAACCACAAATCTCAAGTACATCGCAAAAGGGCTTGGAAAGGTGGGAAAGTAGAAAGGCAAAATACAAAAAGAAAGAACGCTAGGAAGGCCGATGACAAAAACCTAGAACTGACAAAATATATAAGTTGTAAAAAGGTCTCATGGAAAAAATAGAGGTTCCAAAAAAGGTCTGTCTTCTCCAAGAATGATAGTTCTATGTTGCCATAGAACCATTGCATTCTTCGGAAGACTCTTATAGAAAGAATGATTTTTATCATCCACTGAGACCAATCGGCCTATGGGACCCAAAAGGTTACTATCCGGGTTAAAAAACCCTTGGCCCGAAGGGTTTTCGAGGGAAAAACCATGGCAGTAATAAGAATGATGTCAAACTATACAAGTATACATCATTATGATGAAATAAATGTATATATACATGTCAAGTGTGTGCCCGAGGACATATAGCTGATCTCGCATGTCCATAATCTCCAGAAAGTATGATCCCAGCACCCGTACGTAAATCGTGCTCAATGTCACATGTAACGGATGGTCAGGCCTGACCAACTCAGCATAGCGCGTCCGGATTTGATCATATGCTGCGTAGCTCACCAATCCATCTGCCCATCTCAATTTGAAGATGGTGTGCTCCTGTGCGAATGGAGGCAATGAGTCTGCGCCTTTTCATGGGCAAATGGGTACACAGGTAGCATTGTGGGCCTCGTTCTAATGTGGGATTTATGTGGCGCTCGTAGTGTGCTATCTTGACCTGTTCAAGGGCACTGGCATCCCAAAACTTGCTGAGGAAACAAGCGTCAAGATATTGCCTCAAGCTATGGCGATCTGCCTCTGTTTGCACATGTATGCGCCTGTGCTCCTCCACATTCCATCTAGCCAACCATTGAGCTCTCTTTTCCCTCCAGCAGGCCTTGAGGCGCTGCGGTCCCATTGCCATGATATAAGCTAGGTTAGGGAGACGAGCATCGTCCATATTAACCATCTTCTGAAAATAGACAATGTGGCGATCAAGGACCTCCCTCTGAAGAGGCAAGAATCCTGTCTCATGCAGTAGAGTTTGATATGGGACTGTGGACTTCACCCCTAGTGCTCGTATCAAGAAGGCTTTCTGCACCTGCTCCAAGTCATTCCAAGTAGCGAGGTATACTACTGGGCCCCATACTTCAACCCCACATAAAAGAACAAGCTCCACTAAGACCTTGAACAGGTGTGACTGATGGGCCTAATCATAAGCTCCACTCCATGACTATTGTTTTGCATTGCATTTAGTACCTTCCAGCCCGCCGTCATTCGTAGCCGTATGGATGTGTCCCAATGCATAGTAGAAGGAAACTCCACTCCCAAATATTTGCCACTTCCACATTCTGCCCTCGATAACTGAAGGTCGGGATGCTCGACTGACGTGAGGATGATATGAGAACCACTTTAGTCTTGGCCAGGTTGACGCGCATATCAGTCGCTTGGCAAAATGTGTCCAGGGCATCAAGATGTCGTTGCATGTCTGCTGGTGTGTAAGCTAGGAGGCCCACATCATCAGCGTATATTAACTGCCTGATGATCTGGTGGAGAAGGTGAGCTCCGTCGCCTCCATTATCAGCAAGCCAGCTCTCCAATTGATCAATGTAAAGCCCAAACAATGTTGGGGAGAGAGGGCATCCTTGAGAACCCCGATACTACTATCAAATGGTTGGCTTGTCGGCTGCAACCGACCCGAGCATCTTTCATATAGCCTATATACTGCATTCTGCAAATCTTGCCCATAGTTTTTCCCGAGGCACAGTGTCAAACACCTTCGCAAAATCCACGAAGCAACAATACAAACCATAACGGCGGTTCCTACTGTCTTCAACCACAGTTCACAACATGAAAATGTGGTCAATGGTTGAGTGTCGTGGTCTGAATCCTGCCTGGGTGAGGGCCCGCACCTCTGCTGCCTCTGCCTAGCCCGTCAACTGCTGCTCGAGAATCCCAGCAAGTAGTTTTGCAAATATCAAACCGACCATGATTGTTCGGTAATTGGCTGAGCAGTGCGGGTCGGGAACAACTCTGCTATTGGTCCACTGCAGTGGGAAGCCTTCCTGTACTGCCTTGTTGAACAAGGCCGTCAGCAATGGTATTATAGACGGCCCTGCCCACTTAAGCAATTCTGCCTGCATACCATCCAGGTCTGATGCCTTCCCATTGGCAAGATGCTATAAGCCTTGTTCCACGTCCGAATCTGTGATTTCCAGCACTGGGCATTCTTGCAGGGGTAATGCTGCCTGTGCACCCTGAGGGTCATATAGCTGTTGCAAGTATTGCCTCCACTGCTCGGGAGTGATGTTTTCCGTGGGCTGTACTGGCTTTCTAAGAACCCTTTGCCAGAAGGTTCTGGGGTGACGTTCAATAAACAACATCATCTGGCCGAAAGAAGAGGAACACTGCAGGAAAAACTAGCGAAAAAAGAAAAGTTAAAGATGCAAGGCAGGATAAGTCGAAAAAAAAAAAGTCAACAAACATCAAGAAAGGAAAAAAGGAAATGAAACATAATTAAGGAATGTAAATGGGAAAAAACCTCCAATCGGACCCCACTTGTAGCCACGAGCACAGATAGAGAAGGTAATCATGAAGGTTATACAAGGAAGAACAAGAACTTAGTGTTGACCAAAAAACCAAATTACTGTATTGCGGAACCAAAGGATAATTGGATTGTAGACGCCAATAGACGGATCATTTAAGACGTACTTGTAAGCACTGTCTTGGCCATATGGGACAAGAGAAAGTAGGCTATTGAAACACACTTGAAAAATAAAAGCTTTTTGGAAGTGTGAATCACAAGCAAAAAGGAGATGGACGCAAATCAAACATATACCTCAAAAATAATACCTGTAAATGCCCATATAACATTACTTTGTACCTAAGTAAGATGGAGCAAATAAAGGGTCAGTCGCATAAAAATATAGGAAAAATGAAATCACGATAAAGAATGAGCAAGGTCAAGGTTAATATTTTATGAAAGAGGTATATAGACAATGCAACCTACAAGCTTAAAAACAAAAGAATAGTTCGATGGAATGGTAACGCGTGACACAATTTGGGACCGGTATCGAGTTGTCACGACAACAATGCCGGCAAACAGATGCATACTATAGCTGCATACTAAAGATGAGAAAGCTCAAGAACATAAGTTGCAATAATAGGAGACTGATGCGAAGAAGTTTTGAAGCACCTCTGTATTGAAAGAGCCAATAGACATAGCGGAAAGATTTATTCTACATAGATAAATGCAAAGAAAGTTAGCAAGACTGACGCGGGGAGTAGATAAAAAATAGAGATAAAGCCGGCTTGAAGAAACATTTTGAGGTCAACCAAGAATGGCATAAATTAGTCCAATTGAAATGATATGTAAAATATTCAATAATAGTGTAAAAATTTACGTGAAGCTGTAAAAAAGGAAGTCAAGTCAAAAGCATAAAATGATATGCAGAACTGTTGCCTAGAATGCTAGAGTAACCAACCTTCTAATGCCAGCAAAGAGTCTGAGGTTAATATAGTTGAGGCAAGAAATAGTGTAGTAGTCCTGAATATCCCTTCCCAAATTTAGACACAAGAAAGCAAATGAATGGAGATAAAATGGAAACAATTATGACACGATTCAAAAGAAAAAGGAAAAAAAATCAAGAATGGCTCTCTTGTTGTTGTTGGAATCAGGGAAACACTGAATCGATTGAACAATCTGGTATTATCTGCTGTGGTCCCGGGGATGTTAGCTCTCTATATATGGATACGTCATGTGCCTTACTAGGGTCCAAAAAAACCCCTTCGTATGCGAAAATTCTCTAAGAAAACCCCATATGATACGTTCTATTGTTTCCAACTTTTGTCTACCCCATATCATATTTATATGATATTTTTTTTGTAGTACCAATGATCCTTCTCATATAAATTCAAAACGCATCTTAACATATGACATACCCCTTATCGTATAAATATTGCAAACGAATTGTACTAAAGAGTTAAAGAATGATTTGTTTAGTATGAGTATGTATTGAAAATGTTTTCATGATTTTGTGTTAACATATAACTCGAAGACTTTTGTAGATAAACTATGAATCTATCGTGTTCCAAGATCCATTCCTTCCTAGCTAGAAATTAGAAGATTAACTCCATCTTATGCCATACGAGAAGTTCTATCTCGCCAACAACGACCCCTAGTCGTACGGATATGGATTCAAAACCAAATAACCTTATTTCATTTCTACGTATACGATACATTGGACAACAAAAAAACCCCTTATGACGCGCATGGTACATACAACTTACATTGGTCATACCCCTGGGACTGCGGGAGAAGCAAATATGGACTAGAAAATCTACCATGGCGCACAATTGCAGTTATAGTATTTTTCAGTATATTTTTTCCTAGCTTATGCAGCAACACCTATAATTACAACGAAGCATTGGCAACATGCAAAGATATACATATACCAGCTTCATGTTCTACAACAAAATAAACATTTGGAGAATTTAGATATATGGTCACACACAACTTCAAATAGAGTAGCCAAAAACATTACCTTCCTTTTTGTGGTCAATAGTTCTTTTGCTCTATCCTAAAGAGTTTTTCCGACTGGAACAATTAGATGGCAAGCAACATTTGTAAAAAGATTAACACACATGAAATGCACTATACCGCAACCACATGATGGGAATTATACAAAAAATCATTCAACTTTTCAATTCCACATTTTATATGTCTTCAACTTTAAGAATTTTCACCTACCATTTTCTTCCCCAAATGTCTGGTAAGCATTAAAAAAGATGAGACAGTTAGTTACATAGGCAGAACTGTGTAAGGAGTGATCTTAGACATTGAACATTACCTTGTTGAATTTAGCTGGGTTGATATGAACACTATGACATGGCAGCCTTTTTAACAAATGGTATCAATTCGTCTGAATACTTGAGAAGCCAAAGTGGATTACTTATTGCATGAATACGAAGAGGCTTTTGAGATGTATAATCTTCAACTTTAACAAAGTAAGAAAAAGAGCAAAATCTTAATATGTCTAATGTCTTAACATGACAAATCAACTGGCAGCCAATAGCTTTGGATGTGGGTTTCTATTTTTAATATTCCTAAACTCTGATCTTGATTGGTTGAAATTGCCTTCTGCTAATCCAAAAAACATCATCTACAAATAAGAAATTCTATAATCTATAGGGAGCTAGGATTCTATGTTAGAAGATGAAGAAAAGGTTACATGATAAACCTTGCATGTTAGGAACCTGTGACTCATAAAGGCCATACCATATTAATGAAAAAATCACAGTAAAGATCATAGGCCATACCATTCTTCTCCACTAAACTCAATAACAGGCTCTTCTCTAGGCAAACATCAAGGGAAAGAAAATGCATGTTAAATGCCAAAGGCATTCTGTTGCACCGAACTTAATAACATGCTCTTCTGCAAGCAAACATCAAAGCAATATGCATGTAAAATGGGCGGAATGCATATAGTATCTGTACAGTTGGATTCTTTGCAAGCTTCAAAGCGGACAAAGGAGTTTTAAAACCATTTGATCTGAGAAACCATCTGCTGTGAGAAGTCTCAGAAGCCTACATCCGGCACCACGGTTTACTAGCTGAGCTGAAAAGCAAGACTATTTGGGTTTGCTATTTTATGTTAAAAAGTGAGCTTGATGATTCTAACACTAAAGATCATTAGTCCGTTAACTCAAGGAGAGCTTCGAAAACAAATCGAATTCACATCATTAGTCCGTTAACTCAAGCGGAGCTTCGAAAACAAATCAAATTGAAAATTCAGAAAATTACATGTACATAGACGTGCTACCTTCTTGATGCAAAGGGAGCCACTTGAAGAAGAGCTCCTGCGGCAAATAAAGCATTCTGCACTCTGGCGGGGAAGCATCCCAAACCCTTTTACAAAACAATTATAAATGTTGGATTGGCCAAACGACAGTTTTCTTAGTTGAAAAAACCCTCAGCACTGTTTTTCCCACCGCTCATCTTTATAGCCACAACCTGGTGCTTCTGGACCGATCAAACTCGAATCTGCTAGACTCCCAAGACCGGAAACCTCCCCAATTTTCCCATATGGAAACCTCTCCAGCTTTCTACGGAAGCTTGGGGAGGTTTCATTTGGGAAAATTGGGGAGGTTTCCAATGAGATTAGAATTTTTTGACGATATCATAAATGCCAGAATTTAATATGAACGGCGAGATTGAATTGGCTTCTGGAGCTCTTTTCTGTAGCAAAACAGAAGCGCGAAAAACTCTAAATTATTCAAGTGGAGGCCCTTGCCGAACCGGATTCGCAACTAAAAGGAAGGAATTGCAACAAAAGGTCGGAGTTGCTGAGAGAGATAAAAAGGGTCAGGGTATGCTTATTTCTGCTGCTCCATCTTTGGCCGGAACTTCTTTGATTATGCTTTGGCTATTTCATATTCTTATTCTGAGATTTGGTCCCATGCATAGGCTCTGAAGCGGTTGCAAGCGGATTGAAGGCTCTGAAGCAAGCGTAAGGTTTCCATTTGCTATCAGGTGAATAATTTGCACTGACCATCTCATTTTTTTTCCCTTGCCGATTCATCTTCTTATTCCAGCCGTTTGTGAACAACCAGGTCCATCCGGCATCCTATATAATGAATTGCATGGAAATGAAAGATGCTGCCTTAAGGGTTGCATGCAGTCAAAAACCACTTCTGACATATATGATTCTGATAAGTCTATTTTACGCTTGATGGGCAAAAATGTTCTGCTGAGTCCTAGAGGACAGACACCTTCACACATGATTCAGAGAAACAGAGGCCCTGAAGAGTTGTTTCCTAATTCTTATAAATTTAGCGAACTCCTGTTGGATTCCACCAGTGATTTCCCATATGCTACTAGAGAATCAAGATCAAGGCAATTTGTATAGAATGATCAAAATCCTCAGAGCTCTGTTGTTTACTCTCAGACAGTTCGAGAAGCAGATTTAATGGACATAATGAGTTTAGCGTAAAAATACAACCGCTCGGCCCCCTACAATGTTCAAGAGTGTAGACTTAAAATTCCAAGGAGTTACTGATGGAGGCACATTATCCACTATTCAAAAGCCAAAACATGTTGATGCAGGAATGCCTCCTAGTATATTTTTCTCTGAGCCTGTCAAGGATACCCACGTTCATCTAGTTGGTATGCTGTTGACGAACAAAGCCTGTTGTAGAAGTCAGTGGAAGCAATCACGACCTATTCTTATCAATCTGTTAAGAACATGCCAGAGAATTTACCATCCTATGTAGTTTCCAATCGACCTGCACCCCAATGCTCGAACTTTTTCTTCACTGTTGAATCCCAAAATGCAGAATTGCAGCTTGCAGCATGAAGGAATGGTTCAAGGAATTTTCAACTGCTAAATGGTACCTATGATGGAATGGATGTAACTAGACTGTCAAGAAACTTCCCAAGCCACAATACGGAACTTCATAGTCATTATATCCAGCCAGAAAGAGTTGCAATACGTGGTCAAAACGATGCTATGATTGAAAGGAGGCAGGCATATATGGCTTCACAATCTCAATGCCTATCCACCATTAGAGAGGATCCTTTCAATTACGTGAGATTATAAGAGATAGAGATAGAGATAGAGATAGAGATAGAGATAGAGATAGAGATAGAGATAGAGATAGAGATAGAGATAGAGATAGAGATTATAAGGCTGCAACAAAAGAGAAACCATACTAGCAAAAACAAACATTCCAGGTTCTATGATTCCACTAACATCTTTCAGAATTATCCGCGAAAAAACCCCATGTAACAACGAGGATGACGAACGGAAACCAGCAGGACCCCAAAAGCCGGTGGAAGATAGCGAAATCCTGTAAGACCAAAAACTCAAAAAACACCCGTAAAGAGTCAGAGAAACAAGCCTAGCCATAAAAAGAATCCGCATCAGAAAAGCTGGAAGAGATAAGGCATAAAAAATCGACGTAAAAAGAGCGTAACAAAAAGATAGCGCCACCGACAAGGTGGAAAAGCATCACCCAAATGGGTGGAAAACATGATATATAAAGATGCATCACCCTCAAGGTGGAAATAACAAAGATCGCCGCAAGCGGAGAAAAACACAGAAAATGCCAAGGAAACAAAGAACAAGGCAAAAGCGACACCCACAAGTGAAAACCACAAAAAGAGCAAGGACCAATACTAATACAAATGAAAAGACGCATACGCCCAACGCAAAAAGAGGGGTGGGAAGGGGGGAAGCTACGCAGCACGAAGAAAATGTCGCCGTGAGAAGACGCCGATAACCGCCCGAGAATGGAACTAGCCTAATATAGGGGCTCGCCCTTTCCCGTATGGCGATCCGATGGCTCTGGGATCGATGGGATTCTCGGGAAAGGACTCGCCGAGACACAAAACCGGCCGACTACCAAAGGACTTCCTTAACTATAAACCCAGCGCCGCTAAACCTCCAAGTGTTGAGTAGGGTCGCAGCGACATTTGTGTGGAAGGAAGAGTGGAGAGAGCCAAGACGACAAAGAAGGTGAATCAAAATCAAATCGAAATCCAAAGCGCAAGATAGAACTCCAAGTCAAGAATGAGGAGAAGTGCCCCAACCCCTCCTAGCATCCGAGCCGAGGAGATACCGGCAGAAAAACATCGAAGGAGCACTACTAGATCATGACAGGGAGAGGTTGTAGACTAGGTAAAGTGGATCGGATTAAAAATAAAGCTAGGGCCATATATAGGGTCCAAATACTAAAAGCAAAAGACAATAGTGGACATGATAAAGGAACCAAAAACGTAATGACAATCGGAAGGGACATGATAGAAAAATAAGAACGCCTTTGTTGAAATGTAAAATATAAAAGAACGCCGAATGATAGGGGTCAATGAATGTGCATGACGGCCGCAAGTCGCACAACAACTCAAATCGATGTGAGCTTTAGTAATGAGGAAATCAACAATACATGAAAAGAGATAGCATCACCCTGAGGGTGGAGAAAAAGCTGCCACCAAATGGGTGGAAGAAAAAACCGGATAAATACAAATTCTACTTCCATCGGGGAAAGAAACAACGCCACCCACAAAAATAGTCCAAGAGAAACTCATGTCACAAAATTGCAAAAACGCAATATCGGCACATCTAATCATAGCTTAAATAGCAAATATGATAAATAATAATAGCACAATGCACGATGATATCCCAATACACCGTGAACAAAGAGCTCAACGGTTAGCTAGAAATGTATGCCCCGACAAATGATGCATAAGGATAGCATAATGCACAATGCACAATGAACAAAGATCACCCGCAGATGGAAATAGCATCACCACCATGGTGGAAAAAGCGGCACCCAACGGGTGGATAACAATCATGTAAAAAGAAATATGCATTGCAAAATAATGCTAAACAATGGTATTTACAACATCACTAAAGATAATAAATAGACATGAATGTCACCATCACTTGGAAATAAACGGCACCACCCAACAAAAAAACGGTCCATAAAAAACGCGACATCTAGAGAAGGATAAAGCATCAATGTAAAACCATAAAAAGAACATCAAGAACACGAAAACTAAAAGTGGCCATTAGAATGTGCCCAATATAACAAACTTGGCGATAACTATCGTAATACACGCCATGCCTAGATAAAGAGAAGCATAAAAGGAAAAAATGATCAAATATAAACCCATGTCTGACAACAACGTAGGACACCCCATATCTTTAAATAAAGAGAAGCATAAAAAATGAAAGATAATCCAATATACACCCATGTCGGAAAATCTCAATGCAAAGGCCAAACGCAATATGCATCCTATCTAGATAAAGCCAAATAGCAAATATGCCAAAG
Organism: Isoetes taiwanensis; assembly: GCA_021234155.1. Taxonomy (NCBI): domain Eukaryota; kingdom Viridiplantae; phylum Streptophyta; class Lycopodiopsida; order Isoetales; family Isoetaceae; genus Isoetes; species Isoetes taiwanensis. The sequence goes on along the minus strand of JAJEKV010001009.1, from coordinate 27,786 downwards.
ATGATAAAGCCAAATAGCAAATACGCCAAAGATATATAATGAGCATACCAAATAGAAAAGATCCGCTACAAGTGAAAAAAACCCTCAATAGACAAATTTAGAACCGCCAGGTGTGGAGTTGGGTCGCAAAGCACATAGCGGAGGAGAAGAAGAGGAGCCGCCAAATAATCGCGAGCGCCACAAGCAAAGATCATGTGGAACCCCCCGAGTGGCGTACCGCCGAGGCCCGCCGCGACGAAAGCGTAATGAGCACCATACCGAAACGGATTTAAGTTTAAAGCAAGAAGATACACCCATCACCACCTCCAAGCAATCGGATAGGATAAAGGACGTGAGAGGAAGGAGAGGCGAAAAAGAGGGCTGCCAGAGGTGCCGGGTGATAATGACAGTGGCATGCAAACGGGCAAGCGAGCTAAAGAAATCGTGATGAGCACGGCAAGTGGGTCTCGCTTGGAATGGCGTGGGGAGAAAGGGAACCAGGTCCAAAGAGTCCGTTCAAGCAGAGGAAGTCGCGTTGACGACGAAAACCGCCAGCCGAGCGAAGCCGTGGAGAAAAAAAAAGCGGTTGAAGAAGAAGAGCCGAAAAGCACCGCTATGGATTCGTGACACCAATGACCAAAAAGGAAGGACATTAGAGAACAAAACAATGATAAGAAAAGGACGCCGCCAATGATGATGAATCGAAGGAAGCGCCCGGGCATGCCAACGAGAACGCAACAAGGCGAAGAAAAAATAAAACCACGCACGCGCATAAATGCACATATGATATGAATGCGCATCACGAACGGCGTCCGTGGATAGTTGAATGTGGCTACGGACCGGACCGTCCGTGAATGTGGCTATTATTCCTTCAACCCGCGGGCCAATATCTAGAGGGAGATAAGTCAACAAAGGAACCCTTCATCATGGATCCCCAAAAAGAATAAACAATAACGATAAATAAGAAGGCGAATAACAAGTAACCGAGATAATAAGGCAAAGAGGAAAACGACGATAGGAATGTAAAAATGCATAGACATAAAGATCGAACGAAAAACATGGAGATGTTGAGTAAAGTCGCACACCACGAAGCGAAGCGAGAGGACGAGGACCGCCAAAGAACCGTGAGTACTCTAACCTCAACATGTATACCCCCAGATATTGAGCAAAAAAAAAACGGAGGAAACGAGGAAGAATGATAAAAACTATGGGCTAAAAGAACATGAAAAGTCACCACGCCTAATAAAGCAACGCTCTCGAAACTTACACAATGATTATGTAATATCATATATAGTGAACAAAGCTATGTGCACGAAAAAATAAGCCCATCATGAACATGACAAAGTGGAGCTAACGAAAACAATGAAGCTCCCAAATCCATAAAATTGGTACAATCAACAATATCGCCCATGTGCAAGAAACGAGAAAATACAACTTCGGAAACAACAAATAAGTCGCTTAATAAAGTGAACAAAGGAACCCACAAACACCAAATATAGAATATACATATAAGAAATTTAGCCACAAAGGACAAAGAGGTGAATAGCAAATATGATGTATAATGGTAGCACAATGCATAATGATAGCGAACTAAAAATGAAGTCCCCGAAAAAGACAACAAAGTTATGCGTTAAGCCCAAGCAGAAATACGAGAAAAGAAGAATGTAAGCCAATGAACAAATCAATAAGAAAATAACCACAGACAAGAGCCCAACAGCCAGAGAAAATGTAAAACACTCGCCCAACGTAAAAAAGAATACAAAAATGATCGACATAGGCCAAAAGATGAAATCAACACACAAAGCCGAACATAAATAGGAAAAAAATAATCCGAATAACACAACAACCGTTGAATAGTGCAGAGCATCAAGATCCAATGGAAAAAGACAATGGCAAAAGAGAACATAAAGTTTATAAGATCATGCTACATAAAAAGAAACCACGTGGGCAACTAAGACGAAAAATGTAAAAGGAACATATGAAAAGATATACGCCACCCAATCAAGAACCCCATTACAACCCAAATAGTATAAATTGAGGGCCTCAGAGAATTGATAACATCCTAATAACATGAATGCAAGTCATTAACCATATTCATCCCTCAGATGTTGCAAAATAAAATACACATGTAAAAAAGCATCTCATGAAAAATATGCCAATTATCAATCCATAACCATACTCAAAAGAATTAATGCCAGGAAATATGGATAGAAAACAATAGCCTAAAGTAAGTCGATAAAATTGTGGAAAGAAGCAAACCTAGAATGGATACCTCACCTGGGACTCAACTTGTATAAAATGCGACAAAGAATGTAATGCCCCCAAGCCCAAAACAAACACGTCAAAAAACTCAGCCCCCATGGCAAGAGCCTGGACTAAGGAAAACATCCCCTATGGACCGAATAAAAGGAGACTTTAAAAGGCCACAAAGGAACTTCCGCTAGAAAAATGGCTCAACAAACTAATTGTCTACATTGAGGATCCGAGAATTTTGAAACGAGAACGCCCAACCCTGGAAGACCACCAACCTTCTACCAAATTTATAATTAGCAAATATAGCTCATATCCAAACCCAAGGAGCAAACCCAAATGATGATAAGATAAACTGCAATTAAATACCTACCAAATAAAAAACGAAGCATAAGTCCAGATGCAAAAATTGATAGCGATGACATGCATATAAGAAATTTGGTCCAAAGAAAACTGGGCGTATTGATCAAGGCGAAGAACATGTGCGTATGAAAAAAGACGAAAATGGCAAATGCATACATGATCGAATTCAAGCCGATGAGCCTGGTCCAAAATCAAACCCCAAATCCATTGATATGAACTTCCGTAAATAATGGCAATAGGAAGTGGGCAAATGTATCATTTTATTGAAAACTTGTAAATAAAAACTCATCCATATAACACCTAGAGAAATAAATGCAGTTCTCAATCGACCTCCCTCACTAAAGAAAATGCAAAAATAAGTAAATGTCCTTTATACAATTAACAAGTCACAACAACATGATGCAATATCCAAGAAAACCCGCTTGAAATGTAGGATGCGGTGTATATGTAGACAATGTGAAGATATGTGGAAAAACAAAATGCATATAGGCAAACATGAGAGCCGCCACTTGGACTCCAACGACCGCAAATGCAAAGAGGCTAGATAGCTGCATGGAGTGGAAGAACTACATTGCAACAAAGTGAGCTAAAATGGACTTGGAATTGCAAACCCTGATGGTGGAAAGAAGAAAAGCAAATTCTAGACATGATCTAAGTAAACTAAAACTACACATCCAACCGCTTCCCTCGACATCACAAGGAGAGCCGTGGCAAATTAAGAAAAGGAAGAACAAGAAAAGCCGAGGCTAAATGTTGCATCTCACCTCCGCTTCTAGATGCCCCACCACCGGGCGAAATCCAACCTAACAGAGGAGAATGGAGAATGGAAGCTCGGATCCGATTCAGAGAAAAACAATGGCGTATGCTTAGGCTTAGGCTGAGGCTGAGGCTTAGGCTTGGCTTAGGCTTAGGCTTAGGTGTAGTCAACGGCAAAAGAAGCAGGAGCAAGGAAATCCAAGGAAAAAGTGTTTGAACGAGGAAGCTGGAAATAGGAGAGCAATCATGGACCCGTGTGATGGCGCCACGGCCTCTTTCGAGATCGAAGCCAAGAACCGGAAAAGGTCTGCGACCTTGTTCCTCACAACCGAGCCGCTATAAAATGGGCGAACCAACAACAATTCAGCAGCCATACTCCTGCCAATGCTCCAGCGACCACGTCCACGCAAGATGCTCGCACAACTCGTGTCCCGCCCGGACCAATGGGTTCCAGCTTCTAGAATGTCCGTTTGAAGAACGAAAGAGAGGCAAGACAAAGAGGGGCTGAGAATGAAAACCGTAAAAGAAAACACAGGCATGGATCCGCAATCAAAATGGCAGGGAACTGCCTTGGACATGCAGGATCAAGACAAAGACAGAGGATAGGATGGGGAAAAAGAAGGAAACTAAACCAGAGAGCATGCGCTAATTAGTGAACACAAATTAATCCAGCTCTCTGATCGCAAAATTCTTGAGCCGCCAAAGACCAATCATATAATCCGCCATCGTGCATGCAAAAGGCCGATTTACGCAACAACAAATAACTAATATAGCACACAGAAGAGGAAACAGTGAGCATGGCTTGCCAGTTCGCATGGCTTGCCAATTGAATCGATCACCAACAAACCAATATACCTCAACCAATAGACCCCAGATGCAATTTTGTTGCTCCAAAGTTAACTGCATGTATCAAATTCAACAGAAAAACCCATACCTTCCAAAATCTTCGGTCGGATGCACATAGCCAGAATGGCCCCTACCACTACATACCGAGAGCATAAAGAAGGAGAGCATAAGAACCCGCTCAAGAACTTACCGCCACGATGCCCCGCTAAAAGTTCTCGGCACCGGCTATAACGCTTGAGAAGAAGAAGCCGTGATGTCGCTATAGATGAGCCCGAAAATGAGCAAAGTGGGCCAGTGGACAAAAGAGTGGAGATGGTGATGTGCGGGGACAATTGGGTGGAAGAGTGGAGAGAGCGAAGATGGCGGCAAGGTGAATCAAATCGAAATCCCAAGCTCAAGATAGAACTCGAATTCTAGAATGAGGAGAAGTGCGCTAACCCCTCCCGCGCATCCATCCAGAGATACCATGGCTCGAACCCTCATCCATAAGATGATAAATCTACACCCTAACACGTCAACCATCCGAATCAGGCAAAAAGACAAAAACAATCGGGTATTCCACCCAAAAAAAACAACCCTAAACCCGAGATGCATGCGAAAACATTACGCAAGCAATTGCCATGCATAAATCAGCCAAAGATGCACAAGGCAAGTGTGCTAAGGAAGACTGAATCACGCTGTAAAATGCATAGAAACCGCAAAGCAAGATGAAAGCGTCTCAGATGCGGGGGCTGCCCAAATCTCTATGAATTGCTTCGATGCTGACGAATCCGCCCTGCATGCAACAAAATACTGCAAAGAAAGATACCTGGATCGCCTGCAAACCATTAGTGGCCCTGTGAGGAAATAATTCGCATGCAATCTGTGCAAAAAACAAAACAATCGATGAGTTCCATCCGAAAAAACAATCTGACTAGATGCATGCAACAAAGTGATGCCTTCAATTGACATGCAAAAATCAGCCAAGATTCACGGTGAAGAAATTGCGCCAAGAAAGAAGAGATCACGCCATATTTTGAATCCTCCGCCAGAGCATGCAAAACAAAGAAAGTGCTAGCAAGAAACCATGAGAAAGAGCAAGCCAAAAGGGAAGGAAAGAAGAAGAGCAATCTAAAAGGGAAGAAAAGAGGAAGAGCAATCTAAAAGGAAAAGAGAGAAAGCAAATCTCCAAAGAGGAGAAAAGAGGATGGAGCCAAAGGAAGCTACGAGCACGAAGAAAATGCTGCTGTGAGAAGACGCCGATAACCGGCCTGAGAATGGAACTAGCCTAATATAGGGGCTCGTCCTTTCCCAGAATGGCGATCCGATGGCTCGGATCGATGGGACTACCATTAACATTAATTAACACAAACCATTGCATCCAACACATTTAAATTAAAATCCCCCTAAAATCCCCTTTGGTTGGGTGCATATTCACATGGGGGTTTACGTAGGGCAGCGAGAGCCCCCTACAATACATGTACAAAATTAATACCATTAAGTACATTCCCTCAAACCTTATAATATTTCACAAACCTCAATATATAGTATACAAAAACTTGTACAACCATATCCCACAAACGAGGATCGCTATGTACCATAGTTGAGGATGTCCCAATGAAAGAGGCGGCCAAAGAGCATATGGAGGAGCCAGTAGTGGCATCTTCAGATAGCACACAGGCTTTAGATGGTGCATGTGGTCTGGCAGCTTCAGATAGCACACATGCTTCAGATGGCGCATGTAGTTTAGGTTCGGACCTGCCTGGGCAAGATTGGCATTTGAACATGTGCCTCGTCGGGGTCCAGGATAGACAGCATCTGGTTCAGATACTGATGTAGCTGCACACTTCTTTACAGACATCATGCATATTCGGAGCCTAGGAACTTTTACTGCCCAAAGAGTGGGTGCCCACCTGCCAGACAGGCCACGCCATCTTCTGGTACATTTTTCAACGTCTCAGGCTAGGTTGTATGTGTCACAGCATGAGAGCCACCTAAAGGGCACTCTCTTTTCGGTGCAAGAGGACCTCTCTGCAGTTCAGTTAACTCGACGGCGTGACGAGGTATGCAAGGTTCGAGAGGCGAGGCTCTAGCAAAAATGGGCAGTTTATCGGGGAGGCTCAGCACTGATCGAATTCCTGGTTGGGGTACTCTTAGTTGCCTACCCACGTCTTGGTTTTGTTGTATTTGGTTTTGATTTAGTTGCTCTGTTCTGTAAGGGGCTTAGTCTCTGTGTCTTCTTCTGTCCGGGCTTATGCCCTTTGTTTGCTCTTGGTGTTTGAGTTCTAGTTTGGGCTTACGCCCTTTGTACTGTTCCATCCCATAAGTTCGGAGAGCTTCCAGTGGACGTTAAATTTTATCTTATCTTCTTATCTCATGCTAAATCTTGCTCAATACCTTTAGAAGTCAATGTCAAGTTGCTAAAACAAATGTGTCCTCAAAGTTGAGCATTTTGATATGGCTTAATATCCATATGTGAGCCTTATTGGCGATTTAATATATTTCACATGCTACAAGATCTGATACAAATTATGGTGTTAATACAGAGAGGCAACCTATGTCTAATCTAGGATGCCAACATTGGATTGCGTTCAAGATAGTTCTTCGATATCTTATAGGAACTTTAGATCATGCTTTGATCTATGCTCGTCAGGATATTGGTTCCAATGGTCCAGAGCTGGTTGGTTTTGAATTCCTTGATCTCTTAGAAAGGAATAACATTTTGTTGATGTGTCTACTACTGAAGCATACTATGTTGTAGTTAGTATGGCGAGAAGATATTTAATATGGTTACAACATCTCATGCAATACGTTTAGCAAGTTATTATTGGTCCAACAGTTTATACATTGTGATAGTCAAAGTGTCATTTCTTTAACTAAGGATGAAGCCTTTTCATTCTATTCAAGCATATTGAAATTCATTACCATTCTTAAATTAGAGGTCTTGAGTAAGCCAATTTTTGATGCAATATTGTCCTACAGACAACATGACAGTGGATATTTTTACCAAAGCCTTTACCTATTACAAAGCATCAAGATTCTACAAGCTAGTTGTGACTCTCTATTTGTCATCTACTTCGCACTTAATTTTGGAAGGTGCCACAGTTTTTCCTTTTGCTAGAAAGGGTTTTTAAACACGCGCATGCGACCAATGTTGCAATGAGGAAAATAGGTGCATGTGCATGCTTAGCCACATTCTATATATTTGAATCAAATATATTATATGTGCATCAATTGTTTTGTTAGGAGACCAACGTTCATGGGGGGTGCACATTGACCTATAAATGCATTTGTGCCATATTGGCTCTCAAGGCATGTACATGCGGATGCTTGTGCGCGAATTATTGTGTATATAAATATATTGTTTATCATATTTGGTTAAATACAATGTTTGTTGCCTTTGGGATTATCTCTCCTATCTTCTTTCTTTCCTTTTGTATGTTTTTGGCTAGATTGTGATTATAGATCCGAATAAGTTGTGATTTCTCTTTGCCCAAATTTTCATGCCTAGTATCTTTGCATCGGGATGCAGATCCTTCAACCAATAAGGTTCTCCTGACACGTGCAGATTCAACAAGTCCAACACAATGCGAGTAAGGCTGATCGAAATGTAGCTAAAACGGTGTCAAATTAGCCATGTAGCAAAATTGAAATATTCTCTTATCAAAAAAATTATGAAATTAAAAGACTCTACATTCTTGGATGTTTGCCAATAATACAAGGTTAAGCTAGCAAAGCTAACTTGAAGAAAAGGTGCATCAAGTCAAGAAAGAGCACATGGCTAACCATTCGGATTCAATAACACATCAAGGGAAGGTAGGAAAGAGTTGCCACCTTTAGCTAAGAGTCCAATGGAACTACTAAAGTTATGAGACTTTATAGTCCCCAAGTTTGACCCCTACTTTCCCTCTCCTCTATATAATTCAGGAAACCTGATGCCATTGCAAGGCTGGAATGGAGAAGGCCTTTCTTATTGCGATGCTTTTTGTGTTCCTCATTTGTCCTTCATGGGCAATACATCCCATCCTCTGTAATAGAAATCTACATTACAAGTTTTGTCCACCCCCACCTCCAACACCATATTCTCCGGACATTGGAGGTCCATACCCACCCTTTCCGCCACCACCCTTTCCACCGCCACCATCTCCTCCCCCACCACCTCCGTCTCCTCCTCCACCTCCAACACCCTATCCTCCGGACTTTGGGGGTCCAGTACCATCCTTTCCACCACCACCCTCTCCACCGCCACCATCTCCTCCACCACCACCTCCATCTCCTCCCCCACCACCTCCGCCTCCCTCCTCCACCTCCAAGACCCTATCCTCCTCGGACTTTGGGGGTCCAGTACCACCCTTTCCACCACCACCCTCTCCACCGCCACCATCTCCTCCACCACCACCTCCATCTCCTCCTCCACCTCCAACACCATATCCTCCGGATGCTGCAGGTATCCCATCCTTTCCAGCACCACCCTCGCCGTCCCCTCCACCACCACCGTCTCCTCCACCACCACCGTTCCCTCTTTCACCTCCACTGCTGCCATCACCATAACGAGTCCAAAAATTAACTTATGTATCTCATACTATATCATGCAAAAAGATTGATATATGTGGAAGTAAAGCACATACCATAGTGGTTTGTCAACATGGTTATTGATATTGGTTATCAATGTTAAAAGTGCTAAATATAAACTAGTTGATATTTATTCGTGCACACATAATGGTTGTTTTAAGGTAACAACCATTACATGGGATTTTGACATGATTTAGAGGCTAGTCTTTAATTGGTATAGATTATTTAAACAACTATTTATGTAATACTGTGACTACTTTTTCTCCCTTTTTTTTTCCATTGGGCCAAATTCCCATTGGTTTGGCGAAATAGTTGATACGGTTGCTATTCCGGACAATAGTTTACCCAGAATTATTTGGTATTTGGGGATGTGTGTCTGGGGGCATATGCCACTGTTTGATATTTTGGTTTGGGGAAAACTTTGTGTGGGGCGATTTTTTTGGATATTATTTTGCATACTTGGTTCTTGAACTGGCAACATGAGCGCATATGGTGGAGGCAAACCAGGGAAGTCCTGGAGAGATTTACTTGGGACACTATATGTCCTATGCCTTGCTATTCTTGTGGCAGGAAGCTGCGGCATCAGTCTTGAAAAACCTGGTAAGGCTTGTCCTTAAATCTTTAGGTTGTTTGCTTAGAGCTGGATGGAATTAGACTGTTTCCTTGGAGTTGAATCTTGCCTAAGCTTGTTCTCGCCGCTTAGGAAGTGGCCAGAATCTATGGTTACTCTCTTGTGTTTGGAGGTGGCCAAAATGGAGCTGGCCAAAAATTGTTGTGTGGAAAATTGTTTTTGAGTTGGATACTTGCAGCCATGTTGCCTAGTATTCACATTCACAATCTAGGCATGATATGCTATGGTTTGCATGTGATTATCTAGTATATATGGTAGGTTTAAGGTCTCTACCGACCAGTTGGTCGTACTTGAATCTGCTATCTTGGGGCAATGGATTTTTAGGCCCCCATTACTAGACCGATGTTGGCCATGTTTATGCTAAAGATTTGTAATGGAGAGGATAATGCCATCTAGTGTTCCCAAAGGCATCATTAGTCTCGTCTCTCTGATCAAGGACTGCTGGATAGCTTTGAGATTTCCAGGCCTCCAGCCCCTTCTCTCTTGCATCTCTTGTGTATGGTTCACTAGAATTGACAATGCATTTACCCCATGAACTGAACATTAAGATAACAAAGGCAGAAGTCTATCTTAACATTGATGGATTACGTGGTAGACCAAATGCTTTTATTTTGCAGCTAGCATAAGTGCTTCGTAATATTAATAATTAACACCATTAAGTATATACCCTCAAGCCTTATAGTATTTTGCAAACTTTAATATACAATATACTTAAACTTGTACAGGCATACCCCACAAATAAAGATCGCTATGTATGGTCCAGATCAAGGAATAAAGGGCAAATATGCCCATCAGACAGCTCTCGATGTCCGGAGTAACCCCCTGTGTGAATATACACCCAAACCAAAGGGGGTTTCAGGGGCATTTTAATTTAAATGCATTGGATGCAATGGTTTGTGTTAATTATTGTTAATGGTAGTTATGTGTTGATTATTACATCAGAAATTTTTGGGCCCTTTGGGCCCTAACAAACAAACAAATAAGAAACCCACGAGGGAAAAACAAGCCAGTAAAATTTCACCATGTTGAGTATATTGCATTCCATGAAATGATATTCTGATCTAATATTTTTTCATCTATTTCATGTGCGTCTTTAAGGCTACCACCATTTGCATACATAACAATTATGGCACTTCTAGTGGTGACATCCACGTTCAGAAATCTGTTTGTGAATAAGCTTACCTTGCTCTATGGCCCCTACACTACCACATACTTTTAGGGCACTAAAAAATATAACATTGTCTGGCTTTACATTTTCCTGCTGCATTTTCTGGAAACATTCAAGTGAAAGGATAGCTTTTCCATGCTGTGCATATCCCGCAATCATTGCACCTCATGCCACAACATCTCGGTGCAGCAATTCATCACACACTCCACATGCCTCCCTCAAACTTCCACACTTCGAAAACATGTCAATAAGACAGCTTCCTAAGACAGCTTCCTAAGTACAACATTATCAGTTGGAATGCCTTCTTGCATGATCTTCTTGTAAAGAAACCGGCCTTGTTTGAATATCTCCTTTGGCAACACAGGCCTTTAGAACAGATAAATATGTAACCTTATTTGGTTTTAAACCATCCTGTTGCATTCTCGTGAAGAACTCCAGTGCAAGACAGCCTTCTCCATGTTGTGCATATCCTTCAATGATGGTATTCCACAATACCACATCTGGATATGGCAATGTGTTAAACACTATACATGCTTGTAACAAGCATCAACAAGATTACTGCCAAGGATGTTACCAAAGTTGACTCCACTTTTAACTATCTGCCCATGGATGAGCTTTCCCTTCCCTATAAATCCTACAGTGTTGCATGCTCTGAAAATATTTAAAAATGTCACTTGATTTGCCTTTATTCCTTTCTTTTGCATACTCCAAAAACAATCAAAAGCTTGGTCACTCTTGCCATGTCAACATAATGATGCACCATCATACTCCCAAGCAACCGTGGTCACCCATTTCGGGTCGGGACCTTTTCGTAAGCCATATCGCCATGCACCACAAAGTCCGAGGCTTGCAACTTTGAAAACATCTTGCATGTGTCCTCCAAAGTCCCACATTGAGCATACATAAAGAATGTGACTAATTCTAAGGAGGGATCGACTCCAACCCACTTTTTATTATCTCGATCATGGGAATTTTTTCCCCGCCCAAAACCAATTTCACCCCCGCAAGCTTTTCAAGACAAGAAGATAGACAAATTTGTTGCTCTTTACACCTGACACCCCATCTCTCTCAGATAATTCTAGTGCAACATCACAATATCCAAGGTCAGCATGAGCTGATATTATTGCTTTCCATGGATATACAGTTGGGTGTAAAACGCTTTTAAAAGCCTTCTTTGCTTCGAGCAAATTTTTGAAGGAAGAATAGAGACAAATAAGGTGGTCACCCAAAATAGAAATTGAATTAAGTCCGTTTTGCTCCATAAGGGACTACACCTGCCTGCAACAGTCAAGATCTTTCCACCTAGAGCACCCTTGCAAAAGGTAATAAGCATTGTTTCTGGATAGAGGAACACCTTGTGTTTCCATGACCGCAAGGGCCTCATGCACATACCCATTCTTACACAGATTGTTCAATCCCTTGTAATGTCTGATAACAAGTTCAAGAATTTTGGCAGCCAAATGTTCCATCACAGAGGCAAGGTAAACAGGCGAGCCAGAGCCAATATGCTCAGCGAATTTGCCCTGCTTCAGAAAACAAGCAATTCTTCTTACAGGAAACTGAAGGCCAGCTTTGGTGTTGTGCGACACGGCCTTCTTGCCTGCAGACTTTCCACGACCACCCGCCATAGCTAACCGACTGCACAATTAACCCCTCCAACAATCTCCTCTTGTAATAGCTGTAAGCAATCTTGATCTCGATATTTCCAACAAACCTTCTCCCAACTCACAAACCTAAATTCCCTTTGAGTCCACGAACCCTAAATTAAAAGGCCTCGTTGCTTGCATGGGCTTTATGAAATTTAAATAATTAATTTCTTAAGGAATAAAAACATGCAAGGCAAAACCATTGCAAAACCATAGATAAAATGCCATTCAGATATGAGAATATAGTGTGCGCTCTAGATATACTGATTAGTATGCCTCGTGTAATACGCCCATCAAATCATATGAAAACCATAGCAAAAACTATACAAAAATACAAAAACAGCCCCCTGTTATTTTGCTATATATTAATATATGTGTTGATCTCTGGATGAATGTTATGGACTATGGAAATCATAGGTTGACAACAAGATTCAGTTGAAGCATAGATATTTAAGATACCAAATTTGTTCTCATTAGAGGAGAAGGTGACAGCCTGCCAAGATTTGCAAGGACTATTAAATAGAGAGGTATGCTTAAGGTTTTTCCAGATGATACAGAGACCACCTGAAGTACCTGTAGCTTCAATCCAGATAGAAGCATTACCAGGAGATATCCAGTCTGCCAGATTTGAGCATTCAAATTGAGGACCTCAATTCCTGTAGCATAATGATATCAGCATTATATTGTCTGATTTGGGCAATGGCTCGTCTTCTTTTGAGGGGGGCTTTTATACCCCTTAAGTTCCAAGATAATGTCTTCATGACAAGGTAGATCAGGCCTTAGGGACAAAGAGATACTTTAATGGTTTCTCAATTTTCTATTAACCTTCTGTCTAGTGTTAGCAGCAGGAGTTTCAAATGAGGCATGTACTTTCTTGGAGGTTGATTTCAATTTTTTTCCCCTTTCGGATTTCTCAATCTGAGTCTTATTGTTTTTCTCCTCATTTGCATCAGAAAGCTTATGCAGATAGGAATCATCTTCCCAGTTGGCTTCAATAAGACTATTTGGATCGGAATTTTCTTTATCATTATTAATTGTTGCTAAGGAGTGAGAGCATTTCCAGAATTTAGAATTGCAACAGCCATAATTTAATGAAGAATTAGATGTCAAATTATCTGAGTTGGAAGAGTTTGGGACTTGCCTGGAAATGAGTTGCTCCACATCTTCAATGTTTGCAAGCATTTTCTGATTAATCTGAGCTTGCATATCTTGAGTCAGTGGTACCAGATCTGTATGTGTGCCAATGATGTCCACCATTTCCGTACTGCAATTGTTTTTGCCTTCTTCCAATTGATTTAGATTGTTACCAACTGTTTCATAGACTGAGACCTTATCTGCTTCTGGATAATTTACATTTCTTTTGTTGATGTCATCTTTTCCTTTTGTGAGGTCATTGCCCTGAGTTACTGAAATCCATATTCTCAAATATGTCCTGTGAATCTTTAATGACCATACTTTTTAGATTAAATTCTTCTTGAAGCTCAGCAATCTGAACTGCAATGCCTAGGGAAAAGCCACCATATTATCTGGAGTTGGTGGTTGGCTATTAATTTCAGGGGAAAGGTCAATGAGGTCAGAGGTATGATTGATAATTGTTTCAAAAGGAATTAAGGAAGATGGGACAGAGGTAATTGGCTCCACTGTGTCTGCACAAAAATCCTCAGATAAGTCAGTTAGAATATTAAAACTATTAGAACAGATAACCTTTGGGGGACTGTTTGTGGACGAGCTGATGAGAATATCTTGATTTGTTGCTGAAGGTAGAACTTTTGCTAGAGGAGTGAGAACTTCAGAAGACTTATACATTTGCAAGGCAGCTGGCATAACAGTATGCATGCTTTCCTCTGAACTTTTCAAATCCTTAATTAATAGAATCTCATTCCCTGAAGCTTTTGCTTTGGGCAAGTTCTTGTCACTGAAGTCATATTTCTCGAATTGCTTCAAAATGTCTTCTGCAAGTGGTTTAGAAGCTGTGTGTATAGCAATTCCTTTGTTATGCTTCTTTCTTGCCATATTTTGCAGATGACTAATTTTACTGGTTTCCAGAATACTATTAAGGGTTTGTGTAAATCAATGGTGTTGAGAGCCATTGGTGCTTTCCCTTTTAATAGTTTTCTGTTCTGATCCATTCTCGGCAAGGCCTTTGAGAATCTACATTCAGTTGATTACCTGCTTGATTGCCTGCTTGCAGTTGAATTTTCTCCTTAATTGCTGTAATTTTTATTGAATGTAGCCATATTGCCCTTGTTCAAAACATTTATTCTGACAGCAGGCTCTACCAAGGAAGAGTATTCTGAAGGTTGACTTTGCAGGTGAGGTAAGCCATTCTTTGCATCATTTTTCTCTGCAGCCATTTTCTTCTTCTTTTGAATTCTTCTGTGACTGCCATTATTATTCCAAGATTCCTTTTTTTGCATAATCTGGTTCTCTTTAAGCACAATATTTTTAACATGCTGATTTGAATCCTTTTGTTGAAGATTAACAAAATTGATTTTCTTTTAGAATTTCAAGTGCAGCTAGAGGGTTCGAGCAGTTAGAGCAAGAGAAATGCCTTGAATTGCATTTATGGCAAAAAATTGGTAGACCAATCCATCTTAATTGTAGAGTAGCTTTGGATCCAAAGAAGTCAATGAAAGGAAGGGAGGTTGGAATTGGTTTAGAAAAATCAATTTGAACATAGCATTTTGGGGGTTTGTATGGAGAATATTCAGTTGCAATGTATGATCCAATGGAATTAAAGATGCTGGAAAAACACTCCTCATGCCAATAAATTGAGCTGAGGTCATTCATTGGAACATAAGCAATGCATAATTTCTCAAAATCTTGAAGAGGGAGGTTGGGACACCATTTTAAGAAATGAAGTTGGAAAGTGTCACAGGTAAGGTGGCCAGTTTTAAGGAAGTTGGCAGTTCTGGAATTGTCACGTTCAATCATAATATAGGGGAAGTTTAGCCAGAAGATTGAATTTATAACCACTCCTTTGTGTAGTTTAAGAAGCTTATCCCACATCCTCTCAATTTTAAGTCCGACCTTATCAACCCTAACCAAAATAGCAGTGCTTTGCAAAGTTTGAATTCTAGTGGCAATCACAGGGGAGTGTAGCTTGATACCTTTGAAAAGGTGAACAGAGAGAGGTGTCAAAGCTTTCAGTCGATTTAAGTTGTTGGCGAGCTCTTGATCTGTAAAGATTTCTGCAACATGCCTTTGTGATCCATTCTGAATAGGCACGCCATTTGCATCAAGCACTAGATCACCATTGTAGCCAGGATCTTTGCATAGGTTATCCAAATTGGAGTGGATCGATCAAGGTGGTACATCCCTTTTTTATGTAGATCAAGATTAGAGAAATCTCCAAATTTTATAATGGAAGAGGGTTGATTATGGAATTTACTTAACTGAGATAGCAGATCGACTCGATCACTGGAAGGCAGGAGCATGAACTGATGCAGAAATGAGATAGGACTAATGTTTAGGACTTTTGCAGAGATATTTTTTTCTTTTTTTGAATTTTCAGCCGGAGCTATTAAAGATTGGAGAAAGCACAGGAGAAAACAACAAGGAGAATAGGAAAGGTTATAATTAAAAAGAAGAGGCTATAAATAAAAAGGGAAGAATGCAGAGGAGCTATCTAACAAATTAGAGGGATCGAAATACCAAAAATCTGCCATAGAAAGCAATTGAAGCGCAAATTAAGAAGCTTACTGATCGGAATAAACTTTAACAGTGATCATTTCATCTGTCCATTCGAAATTGACTCTAAAAATGCCTGTAGCCGAAATTTGATTGCTCCCAATAAATTCTTCAAGCCAAGAATTGAACATCTGAACTTCAATTTCTGTGCAACTCGGAACGAAGGAGTATTTTTGATGAAAAAGATGATCTGGGAACTACTGATTAGCTATGATAGAATTCCACAATTCAGATAGGGAGCCACAGAGGAAACCACAAGTAAATCTTGCACCCTGTTTGATGATTGCAAAGATTTTAGTGTCCATAGAAAACTGAGAGAGGGGAATTCGAATCATAGTTGGTGGCTATTAATAGCCAAATGGCAATTTTTTAGGGGGTCTAGGTAATTTTTGCGGCGAGTTTTATGAAGGAAGGTTTTCTTTAAAAAAATAAAAAATAGTCATATTTAAAATAAGTATTCTATTATTTTTTTAGGACTAGCCAAACTATTGTCCCCCTTTTTCTTAAAGAAAAAGGGATTAGCCTTTCTTTATATTACAATATTTACATATTAAATCATTAATAGCCAAATATTTAAAGATTTTTACCATCATTAATAGTAGTAGTTTTTTGGACTATAAAATTCTATTGTACTAGTAAAGGTGCCCGGCGTTGCCGGGCATAAGTAAGATTGTATTGCAAGGCACGAAGAAGTTGTAGATGTACTTACATGTAACAAAATCTTGATATTAGGTGCATTGAGTTGCCCTCACATGACAATTCATTGTATTATATTCGAATTTATGCATTTATAGGTGGCATAAATGAATTTATGGCTTTATGTATCGAAATAGCAATAGGCATTTTTTTTGCAAAAAATCTAAAGTCTTATGTAAGACAAAGTCATGAGTGGTTCCGTCGAGGAGACAATGGATGAGGTATAGAGCAACTGTTTGTATATGCAATCAAACTTGAAAGCGACAGTGTCATGAGGGCCAAGGAAGATATTGCACTTGTTGGATGCAACAAATGCTATCTTGAGATCCAAGGAAGATATTGTACTTCTTGGATGCAATAGGGGTCTGCAGCTTAATTGTTATAAATAGGGCATAACATAGTCATTGCAAGTGCTATCCCTCCCATGAAATATGCATAAATTAGACATTTTTCTTGCCTTGTAAAAATTGTTTTTCATGTGGTTGATTTCAAAAATATTTACAATTTTGTATCTACTTTCTTTTATTGCTAAATATAATATGGTGATCCAAAGGTGGGTTTAACATGTAGAGGCAAGGAGGCACCTATTTTATGGGCATCTCATTTTATATTACGTAAAGGTTGGTTGCAAACTATAGCTTATTTATTAGATTATTGTAGCTATTTGGATTATGGGCTATAGTTTACATTCTAGAGTCTGTGCCACATGGGTTTGAAGGTAAAAGAAAAGTCTCAGTAAAGCCCTGCTAAACTTCATAGATTATCATATGCATGCAACTATACAACAACCATTCACGTTTAGTTTAGCTTCTCCCATTCGAGAGAATACCGTCTTGTATTGCCACAACCTAGGTCTCCATTGTCTTTTATCTGGCGCTTTGTTTCCTGCACAATGATACACTCCTCATCCAAGAAATGCATGTAATTTCAAAACTTTCCTGCTCTCCAGTATCATTTGCTTGTTGCAGCATCCTCATTCATCCAACATCCATCCACGTGAAACATTTTTTAGATACTGAAGCACCTTAAACTACTGAGCTATTAATTGTTGTATTGTCTTGAATAATAATTTGATAAATCAATCAATCCATTTTTTCCGCAATAAAGTCTATTGAATAGATAAACATCATACTCTTATATGGACATTAGATCTATGCTTCATTAGCCAAATTTGCGATGCAAGATATTTGCTACATTGTCGCTGCAAAAAGGCCCTTTTTTGTTAGCATTATAAAATCCAAAAAAATTGGCTATACTGCATAGCCACATAGCTTGGGTTTCTATTTGTCTAGATGAAGAGCTTGCATTATGAGGTTTATACATTATAGAATTCTAAAAACACAAAGAAAATCAACATCAAGTAGCTAATCAATTGTGACAAACAAAAACAGAGAAGAAATTGTTATGACTATAATTGGAGATTAGCAGCAGAGCATATTATCTTCTGTAATCACAACAGCTATGGACTTGATTTCCATGAATACTCACAGATTTTAGATATATCAATACATGATTGCTTGAATCCAATATGTTGCATCTTCTACTGCACATCCGTGAAGACCAAATATGTAGCAAAATAACAGGGGGTTTCCTTTTGTATTTTTGTACTTGTTTCACTAAGGTTTTTATATGATTTGATGATGGTATTCCATGAGACGTACTAATTGGTACATCTAGAGTGCGCATACTATCAGCATAGTTTTAGTGGCCTTTTTTCAATGGTTACACCTTTATAATTTCGCTAACTATCCTAAATTGAACATGCAAGCATCGAACATGGTATTTTAGGGTTTGGATTGTCCATGATTTTGCTTCTATGTTTTCTTTGAGGTACGGGAGAGTAAAGAAGAGCAGCCCCTCGTGTCGCCTCAGAGGTTCCGGGCATGGGTCTTGACCGGGTTTTGCAAGCTTGGTAGAGAAACCGGTTTTGGCCAGAAATATCTAGCAACCGCGGTGTGTTTTCTTCGACAAGCTTATGGAAAAGGAATGCCCATTTTCCCCTTCATGATTTAGGGCAAAGCAGATGGCTTATCTCCAACGTGTTAAATCCTCGTCGCGATGTCTACATAGCCGCAAAACGCTATTATTATTCAACATTCAAAAGCAGCTTAAGCCCGTGATTTCGCCGATTCTACAGCTTTGCCATCTAGAGCACTCAATTCGCCATCTCGGGCCGCTTTCTAGAGCCTCTTTTTTGTCTTTTTCTAAATTCTTCATACGCTTTTTTTACCATCAGAAGTCCGGCTCAGAATTTTCCAAAGATTTGATTCATGCCTGATCCCCGAATTTGGTACAAATTTTGATTGAAACAGAGTTCAAGTCCGCCAACCAGATTAAGCCGATTATATTGCCTAGGGATCGATTGTCCCGCTGCAAAATTGATTGCCGCTTCAACTCGAGGAAAGAAACGGTGGTGGCCTTTATTTGCGCCAAATGCTAGAGCAAGACTGCTCATCCCGTGTTTTCCCATTTCATCTCCAAGTTTCTATCTTTCTAGTTTCGCTTCATTCTTTATATTATGCCTAGAGTTTCTTCGCTAAGGTTGCGAATCGCTATAAGGCTGCAAAGTGTCCCCGCTAGAGCCTCGTATCTCCTACCCCAACCAACTGTGTTCCTAATGACTACGATGCAATGTCAGCTTTCTAGCTACTTTTATTGTTCCAGTTTGTTCTCTCGGGACATTATTTTCTTATATTAGTTTCATTTTGTTAAAATATGCCTCGCTTATGTTCTCGTCACAGATTATACCGCAAGGGAATTGCAAGTCCTCTTAAAGCTTTGGTACAATGCATTGTTGCGTAATCTAATTTTTAACTAGACGAATTGGCCATATTGGAAGGCCGTAATCTAATATCTTAATTGAGGACTCCGCGGATATTGAAGGCTACCTCCTTATTCTCTCGCTTAATTGCTTAATGTATATGCCATTATTCACAAAGATCATGTCCCATCACATCTCGCTAGGTATGATTGTAATATGCATTCTCATAGTTTGTACTTTTAAATTAAAGTTCACATTTTAAATTTCGCTTTATACCGACATCGCAGACCTAAGGTAGCGTAGAATAACGGATTTTCCACTTTCTTTCTTCTACTACTAGTTGAAACAATGTCCTTTGGACTGCTTGAATTGCTTACCTTTTTGTAATATATGGTAATGCAAAATGCTAGAAGACGCTTTTAAAGAAAAATAAAGTTGTTTCAGCGAGATTTCATGAAATGCGTGGTAATGCATTTGAGATAAAGGCTTCACAAGCCCAAAGCATTACAACCTCTAATGCCCCGTATGAAAGGTGAATCTATTTAACTATTTATGTAATGACTAACCTTCACATGTCAATACATGATACTTGTCATGTTGAAATAGGATATTTGATGAAATGGGATATTCGAAATTCATTGGGCAGTTGCCACCAAGTTCAATGTTTTTATGTATCATATACATTTGCTATATGTTCTTTGTTCTCAATATTTAATGGTGCAAATGCCTCTACGAGATTGTGGTGCTCAAATAAGATATTTATATCCATGCATTTTCTACATATCTTTTGTTCTTTGTTCTTACTATTTAATGGTCGATTCTCGCATAGCAAATCACCATATTCTTACAGCTTGTTTATTTTTGGCACTTATGTACTTACATAAACAACTTCTATAGTGTATATTTCTTGGCACTTACATAAACAAGCTAACTGGCCCATAAAGTTTGTCTATGTTTGCTTTAGTTAGGAAGGAAGGAAGGAAAAATTTTTAACGTCCACGGAACCCAATCGGGTTATGGGACCAAGTACATAAGGGACCGGGTCCTAGACCGAAGTCCAACAAGAACATGGGTCAAGCCCTTAAACCAAAGCACAACGTGAGCTAGAACACAACCATCATGACCCGGATTAAAACCACCTGGGAAAACCGCTGCTGTGATGACTATGGTCTGCCACCGATCCAAAATCCATGCCGCTGCAATAAGCAACAAGCATACCTTCATACCTCCAGCAGGGCAAAGCTTCACCAAAACAACTCCGTGAACCTCTTCTACAACCGGGTGCTGGAAAACACGCCCCTAACGCCAATCGCCTGCATACGCAGGGAAGGCGGGCGCGTAAAACCGCCAGTGGAAATCGCCATCTGGAGGTGCCTCCTCACCATCCACCCTCCACAGCCATAAGCCAAAGACTTCCCTGTGTATGCGCCAAGATGCGACATCCACTCAGTAATAATGTGGGCGCCATCCTTCACCGCCGCGCCCAACGCCATCCATCATCGCATCCGCCGGCAGCTCAGCCTCGCCAGGCGCCAGCGGAGGCGCCGGAAAGGGGGCCCGGCGGGCCCAAATTTTTTTAATATAACAATCAACACACAACTACTATTAACATTACTAACACAAACCATTGCATTTAACCCATTTAAATTAAAATCCTTAAACCCCTTTGGTTTGGGTGCATATTCACAAGGGGGTTACATAGGGCAGCGAGCCCCAAAAATATATTTACAATACATGTACAAAATTAACACCATTAAGTACATTCTTCAAACCTTATAGTATTTTGTAAACCTTAGTATACAAGATATTGCCAAAACTTGTACATGCATACCCCACAAATGAGGATCGCTATGTACGGTCCAGATTTTGGAATAAAGGGGTTATATGCCCATCCGACAGCTCTTGTTGCCCGGAGTAACCCCCCATGTGAATATGCACCCAAACCAAAAGGGGTTTAAGGG
The DNA here is from genome assembly GCA_021234155.1 of Isoetes taiwanensis. Classification (NCBI taxonomy): domain Eukaryota; kingdom Viridiplantae; phylum Streptophyta; class Lycopodiopsida; order Isoetales; family Isoetaceae; genus Isoetes; species Isoetes taiwanensis. The sequence continues at coordinate 6,488 of JAJEKV010001009.1, read as the reverse complement.
GGATTTTAATTTAAATGGGTTCAAGGATGTGAATATAGCACATCCTTGAAGACCAATTAGAGAGGTCAATGCATGAAACTATTTTCAAATACATTTTGGCTTGCAATGCATCCCATTGCATGTATATACAGAATGTAGACAACTCATGTATAATTGAGATTCCATGTATAGCAGCAAACACCTCCACCTAATAGATAAATAGAAATCGCTATTTAATCGCTTATTTTGCAAGAGTGTTCATAACATCAATAATGACAATCACATGTTTTATATTTTACCAAATGCCACCATGAGTTGTTGCCTATGGAGGCAAATAAGCATGAATCCTAGAGGAATGATGATGTTAAGAATGAAGTGCCATATGGCTGCAAACTTCTGCACGAATGTTGATGTACATCTGTTCATATTAACATCTATAGTGTAAGCTCACTGGTTTGGCCTGATTTATGACTTCATATTATCACGCTTAAGAATTCTTGCATACACAGATATTCAAAGTCTAACAAACCTCATATTCAAGGTTGGAAGCATGCACAGACTTTTGTTACATCCAAAGAAATAGTACCTAAAGCCTTGAAGCAATTTCTGCCACAAATCTCACATGTTCTAGAAACCACTGCGACATGCTATGATTGTGGTCTCTAATTCAAAAACACGGCTTTTGCATTATTGACAACGTAAGTTTCTACAAAAGAGACATCAAATATCCTTTGTATCTCTGGACGAATCTCTTTGCATAGATATCTGATATCATTTGCATCTCTAAACATCATCGAAATGCCTTTGGATCTTAAAATATTTCTCTTAGTGCATGGTGCTCATTGCTTTCTTAAGATTTTAAGAGATTTCTCTTAGTTGTTCATGGTGGGAGAAAGTGGGAATAGCATAGAAGCATTGAATACGATTATGGAGATGTAGATATTCTAACATTGCAAACACACTTTCATACATGGAAATCATATTATAACACCTAACTCACATATTCATGTGTGTTAATGGTGTGTTAACGAATCGAACAAATTTGCCACAATATATAGACAATGTATAATAATTTTATCCTTTGTTTAAGACACATTATGTATGGGGTTTCATGAATCACGCCAAAATCATAATTATTTCATATTTTTGCCTTATTGACATTGTTGTATTATTCCTTTAGTGTGAAGTAACTATGCATAGGGAGGAATGGGAGGAATGAATACGCATTGTGGCATACTACTTTACAATACATCAGAAAAAGGTGAACAAACATTGCATCCATCACTTGTACATATCTATCTTCACTCATCAAGCAAAAGAAGATAGGAAGGAGTCGATGATATATAAAAACACATTGTTTCTCCCTTTGATGATCTTTTTCTCCATGCACAAAACTTATCAGATAGACAAATAGGAATCACATTTATTGCCATCCAAATCTATGTTGTAGAGCACCATCAGATACATGTGACCACTATTGTACAATAACAGATAAAGTTCTGTTAAGCAAAGGTAATAAGCAGACTAAAGAAACTTACATCTATGTGAATAATTGATTTACCCACAATGTCTTATGGGCAGCAAGAGATTTAATTCACGGATCAAATCACAACCATCTATATAAGAACATGGATATGGGAAACTCTAGGATCTATCAAATGTGCCACCAAATGCAACGCTGATCGTAATGAGATGCATTGCATAAGAAATTTTAAGGAGACAGCTAAATCTACTTCCTTTATATGCTCAGCAATAAAAGAATGCAAGCATCATCATTATTTGCTCTAAAGATGACAAAGATTAAAGTTCACCATCAAGCTAAAGAAGGTAGGAAGGAGTCAAGGACATATAAAAATACATTGTTTCCCCCTCTGGTGCCTTTTTTCTCCATGCACAGAACTTATTAGATAGATAAATAGCAATTACACTTATTTGCCATACTAATCAATACTGTAATCCAAAGAAAATACAACAAAAAGCACAAAACAAATAGCTTATAGTTCGCCATGGCCATGAACAAAGAAGATCGTAGACCCTTTTCATATGATTGAGTGTTTGAACATTTGTCAATCTCAACAATTTAGAACCATGGGCGCATGTGATTGAATTTGCACGGTGTAATAAGAAGAACCCATGCAAGGAGAAAGAATGGAAATATGGAAAGTATATGCATCTTCGATCTATGGTAAGCCACATTTCAACAAAAAGAGTCGAAGTCGAAATTTTACCTAGGGTGCCTTCTATCCGTTGGAATGTTAGAGGCTAATTTGGTGCGCATAAAGGCGTATCGTTATATAGACAATAAAAAAATTCTCCCTTTTATATACGCGACATGACTAACAATACTTTGCATCTTGATGAAGATGTTGCTTTTGCAAATTGTGCATTTCATAGTTCCATATTTCCATATGGAGTCCATCAAATGCTAAGTGCAAAATGCACCTTGATCCTGGATATGCTTCAAATAGCTCTTCCCCAGTAAATTATGGTTTTCACGCCGTATAGAGGGCCATCCTATTATTGCATGCCACCAAACTCTAAAAATCCAAATAGATGGCATAGTTTCTACATCTAGTCGATTAAAAAGAGCTGGCTTTTTAATCTCAACTCCATGCTTGTGCCCAGCTTATTCTTCCAAATTTTGATGAAAGTATAACTTCTCGCTTCTACTTAGAAGAAGAATATAGCATAATATAGAATAGCCCTTGGTGTTGCCATAACAAAACCAAGGCCATACCTGTATTAGAGCACAAATCAAATTTAACTCGCTTTATGGCATCACTACACGATATTCTATATTATGTCTTCCTTAAGCAAATGGAAAGCACGTACCAATAGTCTAGCTTAGAAATCATTTATGTGAGCTCAAACAACATCTATGTGTTATCGTGAGAACAAAATGAATAACATGAATAAATAACAAATGCGTGATTTCAAAGATCTATATGTTCATAGATGCCATTTTATAGGCCATGATTAGGCATGAAGATCCATTTTGAAGCAGCCAAGATCTCGCCACAAAGATAAAGCGATCGACTACCGCCTTTTAACTCGGTATTTCGCTTCCCTAAAGAGTCAAAGATATAGTTAAAGAATGCGTGACCTTGCTGCGTAACAAAGAATATATGGGATTCTAACCCGGAAGGGGTTTTTGTTAAGGCCAATAAAGATGTTGATTTTCAGTCAGCTGGTCGAAGTCTCAATTTTTTCTCTGCAAGAAAATAAGTGGAGTTGTTGAGCAAAGGGAAAAATAAGGGAAAAAAATAAGTGGAGGTATTCGATATGTTTAGACTCAGAGTGCATTGCTTACCACGCCCCGGCCCCTTCTTGCCGGATTCTCTTTGTAAGTTTAATGTTGCTTCAATCTTACCTCCGGCCAACGCTGATACGTAAATAACAATAGCAAAGACATTAACCAACCATATAAGATCAAGGACATTGAAGATGTGGCCTTGCTTCATATGCTGCATGCTTGTATAAGTTAGATTTAGGTCGCATACAGTGGGCCAAAAAAATATTAAATGTGCATACATGTTAGCAAACTCAAGATTCTTCCTTATGGCATTTATTGCTAGAATTTCATCGAATCAAATGTCCTATTGTTTAGAGCAATATTAGCTGCAAACGAGCCAAAAAATCTAAAAGATACTATTACATGGTATCAATAAATTTTATGTTGAGAAGCATGTTCATTCTTCTATACAACATAATAGAATAGAAAGAAAATCAATTGCTCATTGAGCTTCTCGAGGCCAAGATCCTTGTCCAATAAGTGTTTGTATGCAATGGCACTTGTACAGAAAAACGTGAGAAACAACAATGAAAAGCTTTTTCAAGCTTAGAACATAAGTTTTATATGTAGCATAGCATAATCAGGGGGTTTTTTTGTTTTTGTAAATGCTTTTCACAAAGGTTTTCCTAAGATTTCATGGCGATTCGAATAGATGTACTAATGCGCACATCTAGAGTGCACTATTTAGTCGCTGATTTAGTTTTTTTTTTTTTCAATGGTCCAATATCCAAGGGCTCACAACAAAAAGCCCCCTTTTTATTTTAGTTGCTCTCTGCTTGCATGCAAGAAAGAAAGAAGGCAAGAATCGAAAAGCAATACAATGCTTGTGGTTCAAACATGCTTCAAGATTCAAAGATTCGGCTTCAAGAATAGGCTTCAGATTTGACATTCGGGCTTGAAGATCTAGCATTGGACTTCCTTATTTAGTGCCTTCCAAGAAGCTTCACCATTCCTCCCCGACCTTCCCTTCTCGATTTGTGCTACATTGTCGCTCTTTCCAAAATTTGTACCTTGAAATTGTGGTATTAGGGGAAACGAGGGATGGATTGTCTTAAGGCATGGGGCCTTGAGAAGAAGCTTCCCGATCTAAGGTAGCTATTAGATCCTCGATCTTTAATTGCCGCAAGGCCTCTCGATCCATTCGCCAATGGCCTCCAAGAAACTTTCAAGAAACCGCCGGCCGCTTTTGGGAGAGAATGAGCAAGACTAAGAGTTTTTGTTAGTGGATGAGATTTTACGTATGGGTCAAGGACTCGTGGCTGCCCAGCTTAAGCAATTTCGTTCTCAAGCCTTTGCCTTGCATGGACTATACTATAGAGGCTTCTATGTCTTTTGTTACAAAGTTTGGCAGAGACAAAACCCTTTGTGGCATTGCTTTTGAGCAGAGTCCTTAACTCCACGACAAACCTTCCGTATGCACCATTCTTTACTTATCAAGCTCCCGTGATATTCGAATCTAGGGATTAACGATTATTTCATGGAAGAAATTTTTCTACTATCTCGTAAGCTCCAGATTTTCACCACATAGCAACATTTCTAAATTAAATAGACACATGGAGTTCATTTGTCCAATGAATTTGCAGCCATAGAACTTTTAATTTGGGCATCAAATCCTTCTCCGCTATCCATCTCTCGTGGTCGAATTTTTCTATTTCACTGTCCGGGTTTTATCCATTTCTCCTCACCAATTTAAGTGGGTTTGTCGAATTTGGGGCATCAAAAATCATGGGTTTATGTTTTCTGCGAGCATCTTTAGTTCTCTTCGTTGAATTTGGCCTCTCAGCTTTTTCGCTATGGCTCCTCCGAACACCATTGCCGCCATTAAGTGATCGTGAAGGTTGCCCCGAGAAGAAAAAAACAGAGGCCGTTTCTATACAACATCACATGCCCAAGACCGAAAAAGATCGAGAAAGCTCTTAAACTCCTTAACACATATCACTCGTGAATCGTGGATTGCATTACAAATGGCTCTACATTTGCGTACCATAGAACTCGCCTCCTTTGTGCATAGAAGCCGTCAAGGCGAATAAGGGCAGAGCTAACAAGGCGAAAGCGTAGCAAAACACGCTTGTTTCACAGCCGAATTTAGGTTTCCAAACTTAGGTTTTCATTACGAAGGCACAAACCAACTCTCAAAATAGTTTTTGCTCGGGACAGCCTAGTGGGGTCATTCTCCCATGCTCATCTATCTCCTTTCTATGCCCTTCTAGATGGTAATCAGAAGATTACATCATCCGCTATAAATCTTGTTTTAGATTGGTTGTTCTTCAAAAACTAGACCGTGTTTTTCATCCATCCACAAGCCGGTTTAGAAGTTGGTTTTGAACGGAGTTTTGGTTGCTTTTATCCAAATGTATTATGTTGCTTGTCACTAAGGATGGATCCCACATTACATTGCTACAAACCATTAGGGGATTGTCCAATTTTTGCTATAGAACTAATGTGAGATTGGCAATATCTAGCATAATATGGTTTTTCTAAAGAAGAATTTATAATCTTGGCACCTTGATTTTTTCTATTCTATTTTATCCTATGAATATTCTTATTTAGGTGGAGGCCATGCCAAGAGGATTGCCATTTCTTTTGATGTCAGAGGTAATGTCTTACACCACCCCTACATCATCTTAAGGCCTATCGGCGCCAAAAATTTTTGGTTAACACAAACCATTAACACAACAACATTAACATTATTAACACAAACCATTGCATTTAACACATTTAAATTGAAATCCCCCCTTAAACCCCTTTGGTTTGGGTGCATATTCACACTGGGTTACGTGAAGGCCGAGAGCCTTCAAAAATTACAATACATGTATTGAAAAATGAACACCATTAAGTACATTCTCTCAAACCTTATAGTATTTTGTAAACCCTAATATACGTGATACAAAAAACTTGTACATGCGCCCCACAAACGAGATCGCTATGTAACGGTCCAGATCTTTAAATATAGGGCAAATATGCCCATCCCATTACCTCTCAAGCGTCCGGCAACCCCCGTGGTGAATATGCACCCAAACCAAAGGGGGTTTATGGGGATTTCAATTTAAAATGTGTTAAATGCAATGGTTTGTGTTAATAATGTTAATGGTAGTTGTGTTAATGGTTTGTGTTAACCAAAATTTTTTTGTTCTGTGGGCCTTAAGGATGGTGTAGGTGTAGATATAGACATTACCTAATACTGAAAGCATCAATACAAAAGAATGGCAATCATAAC